>JABCRI010000681.1:0-203040 GCA_015143295.1 Tetracentron sinense | reverse complement strand
ACCATCATAATCCGAAAATGCCACAAGATTCTGAGTTGTTGGTGTCTCTCAAGAACCAACAAGAAGAAATTCGTCAGCTGAAAGAGATGATGAAAAAAATGCAAGGGGCATCCTCCTCCTCTACAGGGATAACTCTGGATGACCTACTCTTCTCCTCTGATACTTTGGTTCCCTCAGATTTTCGAGTTCCAGAATTCACCAAATATGGGGGCAAAGGGTGTCCGAAAGAGCATCTACAGCTGTACGTGGGAGACATGATGGCTTACAGAGATAAACCATCATATCTTATCCAATATTTCCAGAAAAGTCTGAAAGATGCCGCTCTCAGGTGGTGGCTTGCAATTGACAAGAAGCAAATTACCAGTTGGCAGGATGTGATCGATCTCTTCATCAATCAGTTTTCTTTTAACTTGGAGGTGCTCCCTCAAAAGAGCGATCTAGAGCAACTGTCCCAGAGGAATAATGAATCGTTTATTGAGTATGCCGCTAGGTGGAGAGAGATGGCATCAAGACTATCAGTGCAGTTATCAAAGGAAGAAATGGCTTCTACCTTTTGGGAACCCTAAAGCAACCATATTCAACACTGATGATAACTTTGCCGGCCACTGATTTCAAGGTAATCGTCGAAACAGGGGCAAGAATTGAAACAGCTGTAAAAATGGTACCATACATGCCAGTCTTAGCCATACACCTCCAAGGTCAGGTGCCCCATTTAACAGGAATAATGGGCAAAAGGATACCAGGAAAAGAGAAGAAGTTAATTGGATTGCACCCAGTGCACCCTTGATGTTGCCTGCTCCACCGATTCGACAACCTCCTCAACTTCAAAATCCTCAGCCGGTAAGGCAAAATCAGTATCAACAGGCGCGTCAGCCAGTGAGAAACCCTCAGAGAAATTTCACTCCCTTACCTTACTCTTTAAGCCAGCTTCTGACTTTCCTCCTCAAAAAGGATCTTGTAACTCTGAAGGGGCCGACTCCTCTCATCCCAGTTGAGAAGCAAAATCGAAATTATCATGCAGATCATTATTGTGCATATCATCGAGGCCCGGGTCATGCCACAGATGTATGTTACACTCTTAGACATGATATTCAAGATCTCTTAGAGCAAGGCAAAGTTGAATTCGCCCCTGGGAATACTAGCATCATCCAAGCTCCTCTTCCCCCACATCAAGGGCAGATTAATTTCCTGAGCGGGGACGAGTCTGATGGTAGTATAGTAGAGATTGATGGGTTGTCAGAGACAGATGATGCTATCCGTCCTTCGTACCGAGTCCCTGTTCGAATCTATCCTCAGTCTTTGCCATCTCCCGAATCCCCTATTATTCAACCCATCCAAATACCCCACATGTTGCCAGTCCACTCATCTACTATTCAATCCATTCAGCGCCCTATACAAATCCCTTTTATTCCTGTTGAAGAAGAGAGGATCGTTTATACCATCCCTTGCCCTATTGATTGGCCTACAACCCCAGTTATATCATCTCCACGACCCCTTGGTAAAGGTCCAGTTCAAATTCCATATATTCCAGCACCAATCCATCCCCTCAATCGTTTACCGGCCCCTCCATCTCTCATTCTAGACAATGAAAACATCACTGCAATAACCAGGTCAGGAAGAGTTTACCAGCAACCAGAAGTTGAGCTGCCTAAGTCCAAGGGCAAAGAGCAATGTCTGAGTCCTGAGCAACAAAAAGAGGAAGATGCGGCATTATTGAAAATTTTGGAGAAAGCAAAAGAATATAATATTGCCCATCAACTTACGAAGCTCCCAGCTCAAATTTCAGTGATGGGATTACTCTTAACTTCAGAACACCATCGGGAGCAATTGCTTAGGGTGTTTAACAATGCTCATGTCACAAAGGATATAACGCCCGAGCGTTTGGGGCAATTGGTAGGTCAGATTCTGGAACCAAAGACCATCACCTTCAGTGAAGAGGAAATCCCAGACAGTGATAAGGAACATACCAAAGCTCTTTACATCTCAGTGCAGTGCATGGGTAAAACACTTTCAGCAGTTCTGGTAGATAATGGGTCTGGTTTGAACGTCTGTACATTGACTACTTTAGAAGGTTTGGGAATGGATATCAGCCATGTCAAGAAAAGGCCTATGACAATCAGAGCTTTCGACAATTCAACTCGTCAAAACTTGGGAGATGTCGACTTAAACATTTCCATTGGGCCATCAGAATTTTTGACCAATTTTCAAGTGGTTAATGTGCCAGCTTCTTTCACTCTGCTTCTTGGAAGACCGTGGATCCACATGGCCGGAGCCATCCCTTCGTCACTTCATCAGAGAATTAAGTTCATTCAAGGTGACCAACTGATTGTGATTCCGACGGAGTCTTTGGCAAATTCCTTTGGGGATGTCCAAGAATTGGGACAAGGGGCAGCTTTTATGACTTATTAGTTTGAGGAGGTTACTTGTATTGCTCAGCTGGAAAGCAAGAAAAACGAATATATACCGGCAGCGGTGAGGATCATGGCTAAAATAAAGTACAGACCTGGTTTGGGTTTGGGCGCCCACCATCAAGGAATGAAGAAACGGTATGTAGCACCTCGCTACACACCTCGTTTCGGAATAGGGTACAAACCAGAGCTGGAAGATTTCTTGAACAAGCTGACAAAAGGAAAATCATCAGTAAAGTCGGTGCCCCCACCTCCCCTATCTGTTACCTTTCCTACCAGTATTCCCAGACCTTCTGATTTTGAAATCTATAAAAACCTTCCTTTTGAGGAAACAGACCCAGAGCCAACTGCCAACCATGCACCCAAATCCCAGTCAAATGACGATCCTGCAAGGTTTCTTGAAATGTTCGAAGTGGCTCAATTGTTTGAGGAACTCGCTGTTGAAGATGCAGTCCAGATTGATTACACGGCAGAGGAACAAGTGTGCACCCTCTCCAGTGCTTCGCAAGCATCATCCAGTTCTGTTCCACTCATACGAGCCAGTTCTTCTCCTCTCGTATGGTGGACCGATCCCATCACAGTAGAAGCAGCCAGAGGAAGGCAGGGAAAGAAGGTCGGACTAGTCAGACCATGACCCAGTTTCTTTTCTTTATTTGTTCTTTTCATCTTTAGGTCAAAAAGAGAAAAACCAAAATTTTATTTTCTAGGCGGCTTTGTTAGTCATTTCAAAATAGTCAATAGTCTTTTGCTTTACGCATCTTTGTAAATATTACAAAACATCAGAAAATCAATGAAATTCATTTTCTTTGTCTCAAGACTTGTTTCCTTTTGTATATATATAAAATTTTGGCTCATGATGGCATGACCTAAGTCTTCAAAAAAGGGTTAGTGATCTGAAGCCACTAAAAATCTAAAAAAAAAAAAGAAAGAAAACTCAAATACTAAGACCAAGCTTATTGGTTTGCCAGGGAATTGCCCAGGATAAAGCTAATTCAAATCATGAAATCAATCTTGAACTTTTAGAAGTAGAGTATGACGAAGAGGAAGAAGAGGAACCTCCACAAGAGATCCTCGACCTCCTTGAACAGTACGAAGGGATATGTAAACCTAATGAGGAGGACACCGAGACCATAAATCTCGGATCCGAAGATGATCCTAAGTGTGTGAAGATTGGCACTACAATGAGTCCTGAGCAAAGGAGCGCTATGATTGATTTCCTCAAAAGTTACATTGATGTATTTGCTTGGTCATATGCGGACATGCCCGGCCTTGATCCAGAATTAGTAGTCCACAGATTGCCATTGAACCCAGAGGTAAAACCAGTTAAGCAGAAGCTCAGGCGGTTAAGGCCAGAATGGTCTCAGAAGGTTAAAGAGGAGATCGAGAAGCAAATAAGTGCAGGATTTCTAGCAGTAGCAACTTACCCAGAATGGCTAGCCAATATCGTACCTGTGCCTAAGAAAGAGGGCAAAGTCAGAATGTGCATTGATTATAGAAACTTGAACAAGGCCAGTCCAAAAGATAATTTTCCACTTCCTCACATAGATATCCTTGTGGATAACACAGCCGGACATGAAACCCTATCTTTCATGGATGGGTTCTCAGGTTACAATCAGATCAAAATGGCCGAAGAGGATATGGAAAAGACCTCGTTCATTACCCCATGGGGCACCTTCTGTTACAAGGTAATGCCATTTGGGCTTAAGAATGCAGGGGCAACGTATCAAAGAGCAATGACAGCATTATTTCATGATATGATGCACAAGAGTACAGAGGTTTATGTAGACGACATGATTGTCAAATCCCCATTGGCTAAAGATCACCCAGAAGATTTGAAGAAGTTATGTGACAGGCTCAGAGTCTTTGGTCTAAGGTTAAATCCGGCAAAATGTACGTTTGGAACAACGTCAGGAAAACTTCTTGGTTTCATTGTCAGTAAAAGAGGAATTGAAGTCGATCCAGCCAAAGCAAGAGCTATCATCGAGATGCCTGCGCCTCAGACAGAAAAGGAAATTCGAGGATTTTTGGGCAGGATTCAGTATATCAGTCGTTTTATTGCACAGCTTACTCCGATTTGTGAGCCGATTTTAAAATTGCTTAGAAAGAATGTGCCGACAGTCTGGTCAGATGAATGTCAACAGGCCTTTGATAAGATCAAGCAATATCTTCTCAATCCACCCGTGCTTGTCCCTCCGACACCCGGACGACCACTTCTAATGTACATCTCCATCCAAAAAACTTCAATGGGTTGTGTGCTAGCTCAGCATGACGAATCAGGCAGAAAGGAACAGGCCATCTATTACATCAGTAAGCGTTTGCATGAATACGAAGAAAAGTACAATGCATTAGAGAGGACTTGTCTAGCATTGGTTTGGGCTACCCAGCGCTTACGACATTACTTATTGTCCTATCCTGTGATTTTGGTATCAAGAATGGATCCGCTCAAGTACTTACTGGAGAAGCCTGCTACTTCAGGAAGAACAGCCAGATGGCTCATGATGTTATCAGAATTTGACATCACATACATGGCGCAGAAATCAATCAAGGGGCAAGCAATTGCTGATCATTTGGCATACAACCCATCGTCCGACTATGTTTCAGTGCATGACCAGTTTCCGGATGAAGCTATTCTAAGTTTAGAACCAGAAGATCCTGATTATATTGGATGGGAGATGTACTTTGATGGAGCTGCGAACCAACATGGGAATGGGGCAGGGGCCGTCTTAATCTCGCCAAGAGGAGCTCATCTTCCTATCTCAGTCAAGCTAAAGTTCAGATGTTCAAATAATACTGCAGAATACGAGGCATGTATAGCTGGACTCAGAGAAGCACACTGTATTGGCATAGAAGAGATTGATGTTTATGGTGATTCATCACTGGTAATTTGTCAAGCTAATGAGTCATGGGCAATCAAGGAAGAAAAGCTGATTCCGTATCTGGCATGCCTCAATGTTTTAATCACTAAGTTCAGAAGGATCACTTTCAATCACAGGTGTAGGACGCATAACAGATTCGCCGATGCTCTTGCGACCCTAGCGGCGATGGTTAAATTTCCTAAAGGAAGTCTAATTTGGCCTATTGAGATTCAGCAACAAGACCAACCAGCTTATTGTCTAGTTATAGAAGAGCGCCCAGATGACAAGCCATGGTACACAGATATCAAGCAATACTTGGATGACGGCACTTTTCCGCTAGAAGCCACCAAAACAGATCGTCGAGCAATCAGAAGACTCTCTATTCAGTTTGTTCTCTCAGGAGGAGTGTTATACAAGAGGTCACCCAATTTGATTTGGTTAAGATGCCTTCATAAAAAGGAAGCACCACAAGTGGTTGAAGAGGTTCACGGAGGAGTTTGTGGTCCCCACATGAACGGGTTAATGCTGTCAAAGAAGATTCTTAGATTGGGGTACTATTGGACTACTATGGAATCCGATTGCTGTCGTCATGTTCAAAAATGCCATCAATGCCAGATTTACGCAGACCGAATCAATGCACCGCCTACTACATTGCACAATCTTACTGCACCTTGGCCTTTCTCAGCTTGGGGCATAGATGTCATTGGGCCCATCACGCCGAAAGCATCAAACGGTCATCGGTTTATTCTTGTTGCGATTGATTATTTCACAAAATGGGTTGAAGCGGCCTCTTTTGCTAATGTCACAGCCTCAGTTGTTCAGCGGTTTTTCAAGAAAGATATCATTTGCAGATATGGGGTTCCGTATGAGATCGTCACAGATAATGCTCTCAATTTCTGCAACAAAGGTATGACTGAACTTTGCCAGAGATTCAAAATCCAGCATCATAATTCTACACCGTACAGACCCCAAGCCAATGGTGCAGTCGAAGCCGCAAACAAAAATATGAAGCGGATCATCGAGAAAATGGCAATTAGGTATTCTGCCTGGCATGAAATGCTCCCATACGCACTCATGGCCTACAGAACATCGATTCGCACTTCGACTGGTGCGACACCATTCTCCTTAGCGTACGGTATGGAAGCTGTCTTGCCTATTGAGGTAGAAATTCGGTCATTGCGAGTGCTAATGGAAGCAGAAATTGAAGAATCAGAATGGGCACAAGCCAGATATGAACAGTTGCATCTGATTGAAGAAAAGCGACTGAAAGCCATAGATCACTCTCAAGCCTATCAGAGGCGTATGGCTAGAGCGTTCAATAAGAAAGTCAAGCACAGAGATATTGAAGTTGGTGACCTTGTTCTCCGGAAATTGTTGCCAAATCGTCCAGATCCGAGAGGGAAATTTACACCAAACTACGAAGGCCCATACATTGTCAGGGAAAATTTCTCGGGAGGTGCCCTTCGACTTGGACGTATGGATGACGAGGACCTTCCTGAGCCAATCAACGTAGATAAAGTTAAGAAGTATTATGCCTAGGGTCCTATTTGAGAACTGCTTGTACTCTTAGCTTCTTTGGGACATGATAGGAGGCCGTATTTGGCACTTGTTTTCCCTATAAATCATGTAACACCTACAGTATATCAATAAAATTCGTTAGTTAGCCCTTCGAGCCTAATAACCTCTTTTTCAAAAACCTTTTATCGGGACACCCTGCACTTAGTCTGCTATGAACTACGTCATGACCTGATCCTGAAAAAGGTACGTAGGCAACCTGGAAATCAGGTGCGGTCAAAATTTCAAACCATTTGGACAAAGTAGCTCCAATTCAAAAACATTCAAAAAAAAAAAAAACAAAAAAACAAAAAAAAATCGCCAAAAAAAAAGAGAAAAAAGAAAAAAAAGGAGAATAGAAAGGTTGATTGAAAGAAAAAGAAAAAAATCAATCAAGATGTGTTTAAGAAAAGACAGAATTCCGATAAGCAGAAAGGGTGTCCCAAACTTCCAGTCCCCTCAGCCAATGTTTCGTCCCATCTCAAGTCCTCCTAGATCCCTTAGAGACTAAGAGTACAAGCAGTTATCAGAATAGTATCCGAGGTAGGACACTGGCATTCAAGGCAATGAAGGGAGTAAAGCCTCTATATAAAATAAATCGCGGGCATGAGTGAAAACCGGAAACGGCCTCATTGCGCAAAAATCACGCGAACCCCAGCTTTAGTCTTGTGACTAGGGGCAAAAGAGGGAAAATAATTTGATCAATTTCGCAGGCATGAGTGAAAACCGGAAACGGCCTCATCGCGCAAAAATAATGCGAACCCTGTGACTTGGTCATTCCAAGGGTAAAAAAGGGGAAAAAGGTTGAAAGTGGTCCAAACAGCGAATTTGGCAAAGACCATTTGTGCATCAATTTTTCAGGCAATCAGTCACTATAATAAGAGCAGAATCGTACTTCAAATAAATCGCGGGCATGAGTGAAAACCGGAAACGGCCTCAATGCGCAAAAATTACGCGAACCCCAGTCCTAGTCTTGTAACTAGGGGCAAAAAAGGGAAAAAAGAAAAAGATCTAATCAACTTCGCAGACATGAGCGAAAACCAGCAATGGCCTTATCGCGCAAAAATTGTGCAACCCGTGACTTGGTCATTCCAAGGGCAAAAAAGGGAAAGAGTTGTAAAAGATCCTTCGTGCTTCACCTCTCAAGCAAACACGTTTGTTTTAACAATCCATTTGTTCACAAGACCCTTTGTATCGCCAATCTAGCACGTGGTGAGACCAAACTTAGTTTTACTTATCCTGTACAATGATGATCAATAAAGTCCTGTTCTCTTGGTCATACTGTACTGTCCAAAAGCACCAAATGTTTTCATGATCTCCAAATGCTATATCTAAATGGCAATTCCCATGCAAACTTGAAAGCAGAGTATAGTATTTCACATGGTTTCAAAAGCCATTTTTCAAAATAAAATCTACAATTCTCAAAAGAAAAAGAAATTCTAAATTTTTGTTCAAATTTGGGTTTCGTGGTCTGACTAGGACAGTTCTCTCTCGCTCGTGGCAAGCAACGTCTCTTGCGATCGCGGATTAGCAAGGAAGCAAGTACATCTCCCGCAAATTATCTCATCTTTTCTGTTTGACATCGGAATGTGTTGTCATTCAGTTCAGTTTGGTTGACATCGGAATGTGTTGTCATCCAGTTCATCTCGTTTGCTTGACATCGGAATGTGTTGTCTTGCATTCATCTCGACCTGTTTGACATCGGAATGTGTTGTCATTCAGTTTATCTCTTTTGTTCGACATCGGAATGTGTTGTCATTCATCTCTTCTGCTTGACATCGGAATGTGTTGTCATGCATCCATCTCGTTTGCTTGACATCGGAATGTGTTGTCATGCATTCATCTCCCCTGTTTGACATCGGAATGTGTTGTCACTCAGTTCAGCATGCTTGACATCGGAATGTGTTGTCATGCATCCATCTCCCCTGTTTGACATCGGAATGTGTTGTCACTCAGTTCAGCATGCTTGACATCGGAATGTGTTGTCATTCAGTTCAGAGTGGTTGACATTGGATGTGTTGCCATCCATGTCATCTCAGTTGCTTGACATCGAAATGTGTTGTCATGCATCCATCTCCCCTGTTTGACATCGGAATGTGTTGTCACTCAGTTCAGCATGCTTGACATCGGAATGTGTTGTCATGCATTCATCTCCCCTGTTTGACATCGGAATGTGTTGTCATTCAGTTCAGAGTGGTTGACATTGGATGTGTTGCCATCCATGTCATCTCAGTTGCTTGACATCGAAATGTGTTGTCATGCATCCATCTCCCCTGTTTGACATCGGAATGTGTTGTCATTCAGTTCAGAGTGGTTGACATTGGAATGTGTTGCCATCCATGTCATCTCAGTTGCTTGACATCGAAATGTGTTGTCATCAATCTCTTCTCGGTTGACATCGAAATGTGTTGTCATCCATTTCATCTCTTCTGTTTGACATCGAAATGTGTTGTCATTCAATCTCTTCTTGTTTGACATCGAAATGTGTTGTCATCCATTTCATCTCTTCTGTTTGACATCGAAATCCAATCCTGGCTGACATCGAAATGTGTTGTCACCCATCAATTCAATCTCTTCTTGGTTGGCATCGAAATGTGTTGTCATCAACTAATTCAATCTCTGGCTGACATCGAAATGTGTTGTCACCCATCATTTCAATTCTGGCTGTCATCAAAATGTGATGTCACCTTCATCCAGCGCTCCGTGCGCATCTCAGATCTCCGTGAGCATTTCCTGCGCCCCGTGCGCATTTCAACTCCCCGTGAGCATTCCCCGCGTTCTGTGCGCATCTCAGCTTTCCGTAAGCACTACTCTCGCTCCAAACACTATATCAGTCTCCATGCAGTAGTGTACGCGAGCTCCCTTCAATCCATGTTCCATGTGCGCCCATTTTCCCCAACAGTTCTCCGCAATGAGGCAATAAACTATTATCCATCATTCCATCTTTTTCTTTTTGGCAAGTTCAACTAGGGTTAGAATTTATTTTCCATCTCTTTCATCTTTGACTTTCATAAACTTTTTCAGGTTTTCAGTGTGTAAAAATGAAGGTATTTCAGTCTTTGTCGTTCAATTGCCAACAATCTCCGACAAAGAGGGGCAACTGTGAACACCCCATTTTTACACCCTTGAAATCCTTCTTACAAATTTAATTTTATTGATTATTTTTATTTCTTTAATTGGATTTACTATTTTATTTTATTTATTATTATTTTTATTTATTTTTTTTATTTTAGTCTGCGAGGGAGAGAGAGAATAGAGGAACCCTATGTTCAAATTCCATATAATCCACGACCCAGCAGCAAAGCCCGCAACCAAATCCAGGTCAAAATTCCAAGCCCAAGTTCACCCAAACTAAATCCTCTAAGGGTTGGAAGCTTAGAGGATATGGCCCAAGCAAGACCCAAAATGCCATTCAAAATTAAAGCCCATATCCTCAAACCCTAGTTCCATCTATAAATACTCAGCGATGAGGTCAGGTGACCTCATTTTTCCTTTCTCCTTTTTGGTTTTCGGCAGAGAGGAGAGTTCTCTCATTCCATCAGTTTTTCTTCTTCAGCAACAGCAGCTAAAGCACCCTCTCGCACCTATACCCGACCTCCTTCAACTATCACGGCACCAGCATCTTCACTTGTAAGGATCGGCCAACAGTCCCCTGCAGCAACACCTTTACTGACCATCTCGGCTATAGATCCAAGCCATTACCAGTTCGTCGATCTTCCTCCACCGGGGATTTTTCAGAATTTCTTCGGTTTCGATCACAGATCTCTGGCCGGACTTACTTGGCTGCGATCCTCTCTCTCCTCTCGACTCCGGTCATCTCACTTGCTGAATTCCATTACCGGCGCCAGCAAACATCAGGTTCACAGAAATCAGGCTCCGGCCGTCTTCTCCGATCGTCTTCTCCAATCATTATCTCCGGCAATCTTATTGTTCCGGCGAGTCACAGGATCGTCTGGATTTGTGATTTCGTCTTCAGCGGATAGTCCGGCGAGATTCCATCCCTTCGCGGATCCCCATCGCCGGAATCGTTTCTCGTTCTCTTCCGATCTGTTGAAACTCAACAGCTCCATCGTTTTCTTCAGGCCAGTGCTCTTCGCGTGCTTCAGAAACAAGCTGATCGGGCTCGGTTTTTTTTTATTTTTATTTTTATTTTTTTATTTTGTTTATTTTATTTTTGTAATCCCTTGTTCTGGGGAGTGTGAGAATATCTTCCGGCCATCTTCCTTCGGATCATCAGAGCAGCTCCATCACCTACCATCAGCCCTCGCAGGTATATCTCTACCCCATTTTTTTTTTACTTAATACCTTTCATTTTTGTAGTATAATAATTCTCTGGATAGTTCAAAGCTTGGGCGGGAGATTTGAATCATGGGAAGCCCCTAGAATCATTTTAAAATTATAGGGCCTATTTCTCGAGGCCTTAGAAAGATAACGGACCAAAGCCAATTGACCATTAGTGGTCAATGGGCCTTGGCCCATTAACTTTCTCTTTGAGCTCATTTATTTTGTCGTAAATGTATGTATTATCCATGTATGTGCAATAGGGTTAGGCCACGATTTATTTTCCTATTTTGCCTACATTGGGCACTTAGATAGTTTTCTTTTTTAACCCTAAACAATTAGCCTACCCCGTTAATTAGTCCTACAAAAAAATCAAAAAATATAAAAAAAAAAGACTAAAATAACTTAAAGGTACTGGTCTATCTTCCCTTGGGACCTAGAGCAGGGTCCGTATTTAAACCATAGCCCCTTTTGGTTTAAGGCCGCTCGATCCGCCCTGCTCTTTGCCTTTAAGATGATTAAAATCATTTAGATTTTATTTTCCTTTTGCCTACCTTGGGCACTTAGGATAGCCTTGACTAGTTAAAACTTGCCAAAATTAAAATACAAAAAAATCAGAAAACACAAAATAACAAAAACATTTAAAAACCCCTAAAATGCAAAAAAGACTTACCCTAATAAATGAACGCCCCCTAGAGCTCCCCCACGAGCACCTAGCTACGCTGCCATATCCCGGAGTGAGATTCATAAATCTCATTCCACTTCCCCTCCCCAACTCAAACACGAGTTGGAAGTGACCACACTCCGAAACGAGTATAAAAACAGTCACGGACCCCGAACTACTATTGAGGGTCTGATTCCGACTAACCGGATAAGTAGGCAGCCCAATCAGGGTTCGACCCCAACCAAAATAAACTTTTTTACACCCCCTTTTTGATCTCGATTAGCAAAATTAATAAATTTTAGGAAATGTTAAGTGATTTTTTTATGTTTGATTTAGACCTAATGAGTAGGTTACCGTCATCGGATGGAGGTCCTGGGGTGCCTAACCCCTTCCCCAGGACCTAAAGGGATCCCTTACCTAGACTATTTTGGACCGTAGACCCCCCTCATTTGGATTATTTCGGGATCCTACTTCCCCTAAGTAGGTGGCGACTCTCAAAAATAAGTTTAGCGTCATTCCTCCACTCTCGGACCTTATTCCGATACTTAGAGTTGAGAGGGGAGGAAAGGCGATAAATTTATGCGTTCACAATAAGCCTCAAGGGGATCCCCCATGCCTATGAGGAAGGCTGGGGGCCCCTATCCTAGGCTACTACCATGCAAATACAACGATAAGAGAATACAATGGACCTCTGGAATAGGACCAGGGGTCCTTACAGAGCTTTAACAAAACAGAAAAAAAAAAAGGGGGTAGGGAGTTCTACCCTGCTATTGCTTTCGGTGGTGCTGCTTCAGCTGCTAACAGTGGAGGTAGTGGCCTAGGTGAGGTCTGAAGGATTCCCTAGGGGCCTATGGGTCTGCCTTGATAGAGAACCAAGGCTGGAGGAAGGTTAGAGGGGGCTGGTCGAAGTGGAGCAGAGCTTGGCTTTAGAATTTTTTGAGTGTTTCAAATAAAGATGAAGGAGGGGTTTTATAGGATTTGGGAGACCCTGGGGCATTTAGGGGATTAAAATACGCGTAGGGAACACAGGAGAGATGAGCCAGGGTGCTGCAGGGGGCTAGCTACGAGCTGGAACAGATTTCAGGTAATGGCAGTAATCGGATTACCGCCATTTTGGGCTTTTTCCGAATTGGGCCCAACTCCCACAGACTTAAGTTGTTAACACTGTAGACTTTGCTAAAAATGGGAATGACGGTAAAGTTATTACCGTCATTCCTGGGTTTTTTGAATTTGGGCATGTGTTCGCACACCAACAGTCCCTAAGGGCTTGTGGGCCCCTGTTTGGGCTCACAGAGGATTTTGGGCCTGATTTTAGGGTTTTGGACCCTAGGGCTGAACTAGGGCTCACCTAGGGTTAGGGTTTGTCCTAGGGTTAGGCCTAGGGCTTGGCTAGGGTTTGACCAGGGTTTATCTAAGGTTAGGGTTTGTCCTAGGCCTAAGGCTTGACTAGGGTCTGACCAGGATTTACCTAGGGTTAAGGTTTGTCATAGGATTAAGCCCAAGGCTTGACAAGGGTTTGACCAGGGTTTACCTAGGGTTAGGCCTAGGGCTTGACTAGGGTTTGACCAGGGTTTACCTAGTTTAGGGTTTGTCCTAGGGTGGGGCTTGACTAGGGTTTGACTAGGGTTTGACTGGACTTAGCTAGGGATAACCATGGTTAATGGGCTTAACCATAGTTAGGACATGGTGTAAAAATTGGGTGCTTACAAAAACAATAAAATTTTGTGGCCTACAATATCTTGTCTAATTCTGATTAATGAGCCAGTGTAGCCAAAAATTTTGATCAAAACAACCTTGGAATGATATTGAGAGCAAAAAAAAAAAACCAATTTGAATGATCACAACTGAAGTATCCAAACCTTTACAGATGAGGTTCAATTACAGATTTATCGTGAAGTACAAACTTTGCGTGAAGAACAAAACCAGGTGAGGTTTCAATTACAAATTTATCAAAGCAGGTGAGATTACATTATCTTCACACTTTGGTGTAAGCTCCTTATCAGCAAAGTCCAGAGCTTCATTTACTTTTCCATTGCAAATCAGTTCTATCAACCTTTGCTGTTGCAGATGGAAAACCAATTGGGGATTTGTATCCAATATCTGCATACAAAACCATCATATACAATGAAAAACCACATCCCAAAAACAAACCCGTTCCTAATATCACAATTTAAGCTCCCTAATATCAAATGATAACAATTAAATTAAAACTTGTCAACTATTACCATACTTTATGAAGAACTTGGGCCCATTTATTGAGCTAGGGTTAGCCTCTTGTAAGATTTTCTATAAGGTTTATGGTCTTGGCAATGTTCATTGTCCAAAGCCAGATAAAGTCTACTCCAGTTAAGGTTTAAGTTGTAGCCAAACAATAGTGGTTTATGCATTAATTAAATATTTAAGGTTATAAGGAAGGTCTATAGTGTCCTTAATGGGTTAGGACTTTCATGACCTAAACCCCAAATATATATAATACTTATAAGATCCTTGTACAAATTATAACATGTGGTATAAGAGCCAAGGATGCTCAATCAAGTTCAACAATGCCTAAGGAATTTTCCAGTTAATTTTTTAATAGAATTTAAATGGATTTTTTTCCGTGAATCTATTCAACAGTTATGCATTTCTTGAATCCACGTTATTGATTATTATCTAAAATCATACTAGTTATAGGGAGGTTTTGGCTTGGTTCACAAGCTTGATTTATACCGGACAACTTCGTCTCATTCAAATACAATCTACTCTTATATAGAGCTATTTTCGCAAGCTCACGAGCTCCCTTATTCTGCTCTCTTGGAATGAATTCTCTGAACATTTTTAAGTTGCTTCAACAGCTCCAAACAATCCAAAACTGTAGTATGAGCCTTTGCAACTACTGCAATCATCTTCCCAACCTTAATAGCATCAATGATAACCTTTGCATCCGACAGAATCAAAACTTTATCCAACTTATAGGTCATTATCAAAGAAAGAGAGAATTTGATAGCTTGGGTCCCACCTAAAGTGCCTTTTCCTTAAATTAAAAAAGAAAAGAAAATGATTAAATGCTTTGAACTTAACATATTTATAAAAGGGTTCCAAATCAATACATAATTCGACCCCAATAAGTCCATCAACATTTGCTAATTTTTTTAAAAGGTATGTGGAGTCTATCAACATTAACCACCATCTCCCACTAGCTTATTAAATTTAGTTCAATAGTAATCATATAATTAAATTATTATATATAGGGTAATTATACAATGCAATGTTTATCTTAATTATTAATTTTTTGATAATAATCTTAATTAGTAATTCGAGAAATAAGTCTTTTGAAATGCCTTACACTTCATGCCTAACTTGTTTAATAAAGATCAGGATGATGCTAAGCAGTACTCTCTTTATTTATATACTCTCTTTCTCGTTAAGATTAGCTAGATTTTTTTTTCCTAAATGAGGAACCCCAAGCCCATCCTTTGGGTAGACTGGGTAAATCCCGGGAGTATGCAAGACCAACACATATGAATAGGTAAGTCAAGGCCAATGAGAACTATGTGTGAGTGGCCCAAGGGGATGATAAGAGTTGAACTCAGGACCTCCCAAGCATGGTCCCTTGCCAACCCCTTGTAGAACCCTTTACAAGGATTCCTTTTAAACTCTACCTAATAGAGTCACGTACCTATCAATAATGAACACTTTTTTTTTGGTTGGCACTAATCATTTAACTAGGATTAGGGGATTAGTACTTATGGTCGGTGTCAACTGCCACACCAATACTCGAACTCGAGTCACAACTTCCCAAAGGGAGATACACAACCATTAGGACAAGCCCATGTCGTGTAACAATGAACTCTTAAATGCCTACCAATAATAAATAATAAATAATAAATATTAATTGAGGGGAGTGAATCTTAATCAACCTCAGATTAATTATTTTCCTTCTATAAACCAAGTTTATTGAATCTTAACGACAAATTAATAGGGACTGGTTTTGGTCTGTGGGTTTGAATGAACTCTCCCCCAGTAGAATGGCAAAGTGGTTGTGATCCGATATCCATATAAGTGTTTCATTCTTGGTTGGGTACGTGGCTGATAAGAAAGATCCTACAAGGAATCCGGTGCAGAGGTTTATACAATGGATCTCCACTCACAATAAACAGTCATTCTTTTCTAGGAAAGCTGAATTTAAGAAGCTTCCTTGGGGTTTCGTAGCACTTTCTCAACAACTCGCTGAAAGACCCCCAATTCTTAAGATATTGACTGGCTTCCTATTTAATGCGATAGTAGAAACTGGAGCTCTAAGCACTGAAATTAGATCAGGGAGATTCAGCAATCCAAGTATGTATTTTTCCTCTTTCATTGATCTGACTTCTTTTCTGTTAGCCCATGGTAGAATATTCTTCAAATGGATTGAGCCTCTTTCATTTCTTTTCTTTGATTATCATTCTTGAGAAATCTGTGCGATTGAAGAACTAAAATTGAAAATTGATTGTGGTTTTAATTTTTCTATTTCTTTGATAAAAGTTCTACCGGATCGAATGGTTTAATTTATTCTTTTAGTTCCATCCAAGAAGAATTTTTGTGGGTTTTAGTCGGCTGGAGATTCACGAATCCAAGTATGTGGTCGTGGTTTAGGATACATAAAAAAGAGAAGAAGAAAATACACAATTTTTTGGAGAATGGAGCTCTCCTAGTAGAAGAGTCGATCACTTCAGAAAAAAGGCATTTTTTGGAGAATGGAGGTCTCCTATTAGAAGAGTTGATCACTTCTTTTAATGGAAGATCCAATCCAATTCGTTCATTCTCTAAAAAAGAGCTTAAGAGGGCAACCGACAACTATAATCAAGATGGATTTTTGCATCAAGGTTGGTACAAGGGAACATATGAAGATCGTGTCATTTTGGTCAAGAAAATTAGGCAATATCCTCCTTCTCAGGAATATATTGGACAGTGCATAAAAGACGTGGTAGTTGCATCACAGATGAGCAACCACAAGAATGTATTAAAGCCCTTGGGCTGCTGCTTGGAAACTGAAATCCCCTTGCTGGTCTGTGAATTTGCTGCCAGAGGATCTCTCTCCGATTATATGTATGAGGAGGAGATAGGCCCTTCATATCTATCATGGGAGAGTAGGTTAAGGATCGCAACAGAGATAGCAGATGCAGTTACCTATCTCCATAACGGCACTTCCAAGTCCATCATCCATCGAGCCATAAATTGCAGAAATATTTTATTAGACGAACACTATGTTGCCAAACTATCCAATTTTGGACACTCCATATCGATTCCCTTGGGTGAAACACATGTCGATGCAGATTTGTCAACATTTTATACTGGGTCCGTTGCTCCTGAATCGAAACGTATCAGGCGATTTACAGAGAAAACCGATGTTTATAGCTTTGGAGCGGTATTGTTTGAGATTTTGACAGGAAAGAGGGTTTCAAATATATTAAAGGAGGTTTATAGTGTGCTGGCTGAGAAGCGTTGTCAGCTGCTAAATTGTAAATTTCTCATGATTGAAGATAATGAAGAGGACATTAGAGTGTATTTGAAGGCCAATATTATAACAGGAAACACAGAGCAGTTGATGGCATGTGCTGAGCTCGCCATAAGATGTGTCAAAGTGAAGCCGGAGGAGAGGCCGTCGATGATGGAAGTTGCAAAAGAGCTAAGGAGGATCACAAGGTTCCAATGATTCTCTATGATTAAATTTGACATCTTGGGCCTCTGAATTTGTATTTGAGCCACTCATGTTTCTATTGTGTGTGGCGATGGCCCTCTTCCTTCTCCAATCCTATTTTCTGTTAAAGGTTTGAACTTGTATTGCTCTAGAAAGCAAACCTCGAGTAGTCTTTCATTGTTTTTGTATTCGATGTCTTTACTTATTTCGTGTGGTGGCGGACGGCAGGGGTCTTAAGCTGCACATGGGCAACTGCCCTCTTGACCTTTTGAGGGAAAAAAATAGGGTAATATTAGCTCCACTCTCATTTAAACTCACTTTATAGATATGTGTCATACATTATCCGTTGGATATTTACAAAAAATACGGATGAGATGACCCCGAATTGTCCTCCATTTTTATTTCCAGGGTTACGCCCTTGAACCTCTCCCACACACCCTTAGGCTCAGCATTTACTGACATGGCCCTGTTTATAACCAAACCTCATGGTTATAATGAAATGTATGAACCCATTTGAAGTACGGGCTTGAAGCCAAGAGCAATTCAATGTCAAAAGTAGAGTGATAATAATCCAGGGAAATGCAATTCAATGTCAAAAGTAGAGTGATAATAATCAATGAAATGCATCAAGATGATCGCATGTCTCAGGATTGCAAATAGTAGGCTGAAATGAAGAAACAGCCTCCTATAGTCATGTCATTCCAGAAGAGGTAAAAAATTGATTCAAGGATGGACTCTCATTTTCTTGGAAGTGGTCTCTCTGAAATTGAAATCGTGAAAGTTGTTGGTTAAAACAACTCTATAGTTTCATGACACACTTCAACAAAGATAAGTGTTAGCTTGCAAAATAACCACTGAAATGGTTTAATAATGAGGGTATCTGGAGGTAATTCCTTGTTTTGCTTTTAGTTTTATTAATCTAAGTAAGTAGTGGAATCTCTAGCCCATGCTATGTGCTAAAATGTTTAGTGGGGCGGGCAGGCGCTAATACCATGCATGCTTCTATTGTGCTACTGTGGACAAAGGGGTCCTTAAAAGGGAAATCAGCATTAACGTGTTGGTGGAATGTTCTTACCTGTACGGAAGGCGTAATGATCTGGGGCACTGTCTTAGGAGTATCTTTAGTAAGGATTAACAATTTGTAATGCATTTACTTGAGGATTTGTTCCGTTGCCTTGAGGGAACACAGCTTTGCAATAGTACAATACCCATTCAAAGGCTTCGGATTACCTTTGGTGGACACCCGAGGTGGGAGCTTGGCATCCACACATCTTCCGACATGTGGTGATAAAAGGGAAGAGATATCTAGTGGGGAGAAAATGAAATGACTTCTTCCTTTTTTTATCGTCACATGTGTGGGTACCCGAGCGCCCACCTCGAGCGTCCACATGAGATAATCTGATGCCCCTTTTAAATGACCAATTTCAATAGTTTTTAACTATGTAAAAACAAAGGTTGAAAATAGGGGAGAATGGGGATGGGTTGGTTTGAAAATAGGGCATCTGACATTGATAATCTGATTATTTTGTTTTTAAAATTAATATATAAATTTCACGAAATTTTAATAAAAATATCAAAATATTTCAAAAAATTTTGAAATAATTCAAAATTTTGATTAAAAAAATTTATTTAAAAATAAATTTCCAAAATATCTGAAATACGAAATTTGACTCGAATTTCTGAAATTTCGGTTGAAATCGTGTTTTCAGAAATCCATTATGTATCGATGCCTTTGGGGTTTGACGAAACTGAGATTTTGCGAAATCTCAACGAAATTAAAAACTTGATCGGTAGGAAGGCTTGGCCGAACCACATTGGTAAGATGTGGTTACCAATGTCGCCTAAGGTTGGGTCCTACCTAAAGTGGCCTTTGCCTTAAAAAAAAAAAAAAGGAGAAAAAAAAAAGAGAGGAAAATGAGTAAATGCTTCGAACTTACCTTTTTATAAAAGGGTTCCAAACCCAGAAATAATTCGATTCAATAAGTCCAACATTTTTAGATTTTTTGCTTTTGGGTATGGGGAGTCTATCAACCTTAACAACCCTAATACATTTAGATTAGTAGTAATCATATTGTTGAGCCCCAAAATCCCACCTAGGAGTTAGGTGTGACTTTGTGCGTGACTAACCTGTCATAATCAAACCATCCTGTATAGAATCCAGAAGACATAACATAACGGAAGCAAATAAATATAGCGGAAGCGTAAACTAAAATTTCTTTTAATATATAAGACAATATTCCAAGTCTATACAAAACACCTAATCCAAAAGTGAAGTGGACATACCCACTTTAACAAAATACAATCTCTCCCTCACTCCTCTCAATAATAATCTAGATAGGGTCACCTATCTAGATTCCTATCCTCCTGAGGTTGCAACGGGATCGCCATCTCTTCCACATATTCTTCTTCAACCCATGGATCTGGGTTGCAGATGTCAAATAGACCTGTCGACATAAAATGTACGACTGAGCATGGAATACTCGGTGACTATAAACTACTAGCTAACATTGTTGTAAAGCAATAATATAAAACAACAGTTCATAATATATGCATTAACTGAACTTAGAACATTACTTCCAACTTAAGACAAAAGTGTATCATTTCTAAAACTCTATCTTAAAAACCTTCGTAGAAAACAATACATGTCTTATGAGTTCTTATGAGCTTATGATTTCATATGAGTTCTTATGAGTCTTATGAGCCTATGAACCTTATGAGCCTTTTGAGCTTTATGAGCTTATGAACCTCATAAGCTCATAAGAACTCATAAGGATCAAGCCTAAGATTGATTCGAAATATAAGGTGCTTAGAATGCTTGTGAACATCATATTATACTTGGAATGCTTTGACATTCTAAACATGTTTATATACCTCATGGGAGCATCATAATATACTTAAAAACCTTTGAACATAATCATATGAAGGTTAGGGACATTATGGAAATCATAGAAAATCCATATACATTCAAGCATAGTCGTGGAGTACTACTCATAGCATAGCATACCAACAATATGGCTACTAAGCCTATTTCATCACATCATACTTAGAATCTTAGTTTCTTTGAGGAAAATCACAACCAAACACAAGCATAGAACATATTTATCCTTTTCTTCAACTTTAAAACCCTTATTTCTAGGTTAAAATTGTAGCAAAGTTAGATAGGAGAGTATAGTTACCTTAGAAGATCAAATCTTAGCTTGAGAAATCCTTTGGACATGAGATTCGAGCTTGACAATGAAGATCCACGCTTGATGAAGAAGATCCAAGCATTGGTGAAGCTTTGGAAGCAAGAATCGAGCTCCACCTTGATCTCAAATGGAAACCCCTTTTTGGAATCCTAGGTCTCTCTCTTTATCTCTCAAAATATATTTCTCAAAGTCTTAGAATCCTTAACCCCACAAAAATTGGGTATTTATAGAATTAGGGTTGGTAAAAATTGGGAATACCCTTCACGTGTAACTATTCCCCGATTTTTTGTGTTTGACTCGTCGATGAGTGAGATCTATTTCAACACTTTTAATGAACTTGTCAACGAGTGGGTTACCCCAGATTTCACTCGTCGATGAGTGGAACCCGATTTTGCTTATTTTATTGATTTTTTCCATTTCATTCTCCTTCAATTTCTTCCTCAATCTATCCTTAAGGTTTTGGTAAACCCTAAGCCACGAAATCATCTCCTAATCATAGGCCAAGGGTTGCCAAAAACCCTTCAGAACATATCCCTAAGGTCGGGTACCTAGTTCTGGGTCGTTTTTGGCCATTTCTGGGCTCACTCGTCGACTAGTATTGGACCCCCGACTCCACTCGTTGACGAGTGGTGCTCTGACTGACATGTGTTTTCTCTGCTTTGGTATTTCGACCATAACGTTTGACTTGATTATCGAATTTTGATGATTCAACTTGCGTTGGACTCTTCATTCAAAGGGAAACAACTTTGCTTCAATTTACAACACCTAATTCTGCTTTATTCATGGTCCAAAGTAGCCCTAAAGTTGACTGGTCAGGAATTTCAGCAAACAAAACCTCAAAAAACCCATCTTTGACTTAACTTCGACTCAAAATCTGAAAAACGATAAACATGTCGAAGAGAGTTTCAATACCTTTTTAATGGTTCAAGAATCACTCGATTCAAATAAGCGGTGACAAAACTAGAGTTCCCAAAAGTGAGGGTATGTTAAGATATATCCTTTTTTGACACTTCGAGTATTTTATACTCTTACTCCTTCATCCCAAACACCCATAAACTTAAGAAAATATTCTTAAGGACTTAATATATGTCATAACACATCATCCATCCGAAATATAAAACAAGATTATCATTATCATTGATAACCATTCAAGGCATTACAATAGGCTTTAAGCCTTAGACACTATTCACCATGCCATGCCATGCCATCAAGATCCGGGGTTCTACACATATAATTGAATTAATACATATAGGGTAATGCTATCTCCAATTTACACAACGCAATATTTATCTTAATTATTAATTATTTTGATATTAATCTGAATTATTAATTCCAGAAATAAGTCTTCTGAAATGCCTTACACTTCATGCCTAACTTGTTCGAAAAGGATTAGGAATATGTCTCTTTCTGTTTATGATTAGCTATAAATTTTTTTTGTTTTTTTAAGAAACCAGAACCCCAAGCCCACCCTTTGGGTAGACCGGGTAAACCCTGGGTGCATGCAAGACCCCACAACACACATGAATCGATAAGCCCAAAGCCCATAAAAACCATGGAACCGTGTGTGTGTGGGGGGTGGGAGGGGGGGGGGGGGGGGGGGGGGGGGGGGGGAGGGGGGGCAATGGGATGATAAGAGTTGAAGTCAGGACCTCCGCTTCATGGGGCTTGGTCCCTTGCCAACCCCTTGTAGAGCCCTTTACAAGGATTCCTTGTAGACTCTAGCTAATAGAGCACGTACCTACGAACAATGAACTCTTAACTGCCTACCAATAATAAATATTAATTGAGGAGTGAATCTTAATCAACCCAAGATTAATTTTTTTCCTTCTAAAAACCAAGCTTAGATAGATGAATCCAAGGGGTGAGTGAATCTTAACCACATTTAGAAAGTGGTGGGGCACTCTGGTTGACATGTGTCTCGTTTAACACTCACTAATTGTGGTTAAGATTCACTCAACCTAGGGTGTATCCATCTAACCTTATTTTTAGAAAAAAATAATAAAAAATATTTAACTATGTCTAAAGAATTTTTAAGCCTTATAAGGTTCTTAATTTTTTTAATATTGAAAAAATAAACCAATGTTATATTATTGAACCCCAAAGGTTATTGAATCTTAACCACAAATTAAAAGGGACTGGTTTTGGTCTGTGGGTTTCATTGAACTCTCCCCCAGTTCAATGGAAAATTGGCTGTGATCCGTTCCCCACATAAATGTTTCATTCTTGTTGGGTACGTGGCTAACAGAGGAAGAGCTTACAAGGAATCCTTGTAGAGGTTAATACGAAGGATCTCGACTCACCGTAACACAGTCTCTCTCTCAAGAAAGCTGAGTTTAAAAGAAAGTGTAGCTAGTTTACCTTATTAGGATTAAGAAACTTCCTTGGGTTTCGTCACACTTTCTCAGCCATTCGCCCAAAGACCCACAATTCTTAAGATATTGACTGGCTTCCTTATTTAAGGCGATAGTAAGAACTTTTTTTTTTTTTTAATGGCAGTCAATGAAAGTGGGGGGTTTGACAGACCCCTACCTGTTTATTAAGAAAAAGCAATGGGGGGACATAGAACCTTACCCCTACAAAAATACAAGAACACAATAACATAAGACGTTACTAAGAACAATTCTTATTTAAGGTGACAGTAAGAACTAGAGCTCTCAACTCTTAAGATATTGGGGTTTCATCACACTTGAGGCCTTAGCCTACTTTAATTAACGTATCGTAAAGTAATTGCATGCCCGGGACGTAAGGGTCTGCAAGAGGGATTGAATGACAAAAGATAAATTGTTAATCATGTTTTAGTGTCAACGGTGCACCAAGAAGGGTTGAGGGGGCATGCAGGCACTGTCACCCGTCGAACATGTTTAAGTGTCAACAACGCTCTCAGAAGGGTTGAGGGTGCCCAGAAGCATCATCACCTGTCGAACATGTTTTAGTATCAACTGTTCCCCGGGAAGCGTGCCTAGAGGCACTGTCACTTGTCGAACATGTTTTAACACCAATGGTGCACCCGAAAGGGCCGAGGGTGCCCGGAAGCACCGTCACCGATCAAAAAGACACGGGATATCTTGATTTAATCATTCTTCATTTTAAAGTTGTTTGTCTGGTGACACATGTCTCCATTGCCTCAACGTCAGCATTTTAAAAGTGACCATCAACACCACCTAAAGTGGCCTTTGCCTTTAAAAAAAGGGGGAAAAAAGGGAGTAAATGCTTTGAACTTAACCTATTTATAAATGGGTTCCAAAGCAAGACATAATTCGACTCAATAAGTCCATCAACTAATTTTTTTTTTTTTTTTTGGGTATGTTGAGTCTATCAACCTTAACCACCATCTCCCACTTGCTTAATACATTTAGATCAATAGTAAACATATAATTAGATTAATACATATAGGGTAATGCTAGCTCCACTTTATACAATGCAATATTTATCTTAATTATTAATTTTTTTGATAACAATCTTAATTATTAATTCGAGAAATAAGTCTTTTTGAAATGCCTTACACGTCATGCCTAACTTGTTCAATAAGGATTAGGATGATGCTTATGATTAGCAAGAATTTTAATCATGCCTAACTCTTTCTCTTTATGATTAGTAAGAATTTTTATTTTTTAATGACGAACCCCAAGCCCACCACCCTTCAGGTAGATCGGATAGACACCACAATAAACATGAATAGATAAGCGCTTGGTCCATGAGTAGGAATGGCAATGGGGCAGGGCGGGGCCGGTTTTCTACTACCCCGCC
This sequence comes from Tetracentron sinense, assembly GCA_015143295.1. Classification (NCBI taxonomy): domain Eukaryota; kingdom Viridiplantae; phylum Streptophyta; class Magnoliopsida; order Trochodendrales; family Trochodendraceae; genus Tetracentron; species Tetracentron sinense. The sequence goes on along the minus strand of JABCRI010000681.1, from coordinate 178,684 downwards.
CCCGAATGGATTAGAATACACCTACCCTCGAGCCAGCCCCACCCCCGACCTAGGCTTATAAACTGTGAAACCATCCCCGCCCCTATTAAAAAGTATACACCCCGGCCCCACCCCATATTTAAAAAAAAAAAAACAATCAATTTGCTGTACAGGCGCCGCGGGCAATGATGCAGAGGTGGTGCTATTACCTTGCCACCGGTGAAGAAAAGAAATGGAGGTTCTTAACTGGGGTCTCGTTGTTGGTAAAGAGAAGGAGGACTGGTGTGGCCGGACCAAGAGAAAAAAAGAGGGGAAACAAGGGAGAGTTGCTGCTGCCGGCGAGAAAAACAGTAGAGATGGTAGCTTGGCTTGCCGGAGAAGATGACTGGGGGGTGTGCGGCTGACCAGAGATGTTGCCGCTGCTGCTGGACTGAGATCAGGAGAGAGGAATATGGGCTGCTCCAATTGTGAGTTCAGGAAGAAGAAGATTACTAAGAGAGGGGCTGCAGCCACAAAAGTCTAAAACCCTAAAATTTTAGATTGTTTTATAAAATCAATTTTTTTGATTTTTCCAACAATACCCCTTAGACCCATGTTAATAATCAAGTTACCCCTCCAACCCATATATATATCTAAAATAATATAGCCTATAATATCGTGGCGGGGTATACTAAAATCGGCCCCGCCCCGAAACCGGTTTGTTTTTTTTTTTTTTAATACCAAGCCCGCCCCTAAACCATTTAGATAGGAAAAAAAACTGACCCTATAGGGGCGGGGCGGGGCTGGGTGAAATTGCCATCCCTATCCATGAGAATGGAACCTTGTGTGGGTGGGCCAAGGGGATGATGAGAATTGAAATCAGGACCTTCCTAACCCCTTGTAGAGCCCTTTACAAGGATTCCTTGTGGACTCTACCTAATAGAGCACGTACCTACCTGTAAGCACATAAATTTACCGCTTTTCCTCCCCTCTCAACTCTAAGTGTCGAGATAAGGTCCGAGAGTAGAGGAATAACGCTAAATTTATTCTAAGAGTCGCCACTTACTTAGGGGAAGTAGGATCCCGAGATAAAATCCAAAATAAGGGGTCTACGGTCCAGAGTAGTCTAGGTAAGAGATCCATTTAGGTCCTGGGGAAGGGGTTAGGCACCCCAGGACCTCCATCCACAGATGGTAACCTACTCATTAGGTCTAAGCCAAACATTTAAAATCCCTAAAAATTTCCTAAACAATTATTAATTTTGCTAATCAAACACAGATCAATATGGGGTGTAAAAATTTTATCTTTGGTTGGGGTCGAACCCTGGTTTGGGCTGCCTACCCGGTTAGTCGGAATCAGACCCTAATAGTAGTTCTGGGGAGCAACTGTTTTTATACTCGTTTCGGAGTGTGGTCACTTCCAACTCATGCTTGAATTGGGGGAATTGGAATTGAGATTTATGAATCTCATTCCGGGAGATGGTTGCGTAGCTAGGTGCTCGTGGAGGAGCTCTAGGGGTCGTTCATTTATTAGGGTAAGTCATTTTTCATTTTAGATTTTTTGAATGTTTTTGTTATTTTGTATTTTTTTGTATTTTTTTAGTTTTGGCAAATTTAACTAGTCAAAAACTAAACTTAAGTGCCCAAGGTAGGCAAAAAGGAAAATAAGGTCTAACTGATTTAATTAACTTAAAGGCAAAGAGTAGGGCGGATCGAGCGGCCTTAAACCAAAAGAGGTTATGGTTTAAATACGGACCCTGCTCAGGTCCCAAGGGGAGATAGACCAGTACCTTTAATTTATTTTGATATTTTTTATATTTTTTTGATTTCTTTTTTTTTAATATTTTTTTTATAAGACTAAACTAACGGGGTAAGCCAAAAATCTATCTAAATGCCCAGTGTAGGCAAAAAAAGAAAATAAGCTACGGCCTATTTCTATAAGTTGCACACATGTACATGAGATGATACATACATATATGACAAAATAAATGGGACCCAAAGAGAAAGTTAATGGGCCAAGGCCCATTGACCGCTAATGGTCAATTGGCTTTGGTCCACTATCATTCTAAGGCCTTAGGAGGTAAGCCCAAAAAAAATTAAAAAATTAAAATGACTCCAGGGGCTTATGGGCCTCAATTTACTAACATATGGCCCGATCCAAGGGCCCAAAAGATTTAAATCCTCAACACTCCCTCCTCATATTTAATTTCTATCATGCAAAAAAAAAAAACAACAAATAAATAAACAAAATAAAAATAAAAAAACAGGGAGGATGCATACCTGCGTGCGGTTGTCGTGAAGATAATAGAAAGAAAGCCAGTGGCTAGTGGTGCTACTGCTACTGTTGATGATCCGAGAGAAGATAGATTAAAGAAACTTTCACAATGCTCACTCCCCAGAACAAGGGATTACGAAAACAAAATAGAAAAAATATAATAAAAAAAAAATCCGCATGTGATGTAGCCCGATCCTCTTGTTTCTGTGTATGTACAAAACAAAAAAAACCCATGAATAAGTTAATTGGCCCAAAGGCGTGGAGTGGAAAAAATGAAAAGAAAAACGGGAAACTACAGGGATCTAGAGAGAATTGGGTTAGATGAGATGTTCGGAAGGGAAGGATGATCAGGACTCACCCGAGACTGGATTTGGCTGGAGGTGGAGCTGGTTTGGTCAGGATCGAGAATGGATCAACTGAGACCAAGAAACTATTGGCCGGAACAGGAGGTGGTGATTGATGTTGGAAGAGATGAACCTGACCAATTAACCAAAACAGAGAAATCGAAATGGTGAGGAAAAGAAACCGAATCAATAGATCTTGATCAAGAAGAAATGAGAGCTTGGCCGAGAGGATTACCTGAGGATTGGTTGCCGGCGTGGTTCAGGTGGTGTAGCTGCTGGGTTTCAATAGATTGGAGAAGATGAAGGTTAAAACTCGAAAACAAGGAGCTCGCCGGCGGTATTGCTGGCCCAATCGGAGCTAGATGGCAACCGGAGGTGATGATTAGAAGTGAAATTACACTTCCTCTACTGTAAGCCAGACTTGGGCGTGGATTAATGCTCGCTGTGGAAGCTAGATCTGGCCGGAGCTGCCGCTGTGTGGCCGGATGTGAATCAGATCTGAAATGAATCTTAGATCTGATGAGAAAAAGGGAGGGGAAATGGCCGGATCAGACGAGTGAGAACTCAGGTGAGAACTAAGCAAATTAGATCTAGAATTTCTAGATCTAAAACCAAAAATCACTAGAACAAGGGAAAGATCGAGTGTTTACCTGAGAGGAGAAGAGACTTGAGAACTGGAGATGATAAGGTGGGGTGATGATGGACTGCTACTGATGACGCAGCAAACGCCGAGATGGAGCTGCTGGTTTGAGCTCTACTGGAGATGGAACAGCGGGGGGAAGATGCTAGGTGCTGCCGCCGGCAGTGGAGCTGCAATCGAAGAAGAAGGAGAGAAGGGAAGAAGTAAATCGAGAGGGAGAGAAGAGTCCCTGTGGCTGGAACCGAATGAGATTTTGGGTTTTTTTTTTTTTTTTTACCCTATCTTATTCTTTATGTAGGCAACAGTGATAGGCCTTGGTGGATTTAGGATTATGGGCCATGGGCCTTAGACAACAGGTCTTGGGAACATGGATCTGAGGCTTTGCACATGAGTAACCAATTATGGGCTTTATGAAATGGGTTTAGTGAAGTGGATTAAGAGATGGGTTTGGGGTTTTGAACATGGACTAAGGATAGGGTTAGGACATGCTCCCTTTCTCTCTCTCGATCTTAAAAATAAAATAAGTATAAATCAAATTAAGGGATAAATTTAAATGAAATAACAATAAAATTAAAATTACAAATTAAATTAAAATAAAAAATAAAAAGAATAGGATTAAAGGGTGTAAAAATGAGGTGTTCACAATTGCCCTCTTTGTCGGAGAGTGCTGGCAATTGAACGACAAAGACTGAAACACTGTCATTTTTACACTCGTAAAACCCGGAAAGCTCATGAAAGTCAAAGATAAAAGAAAAGAAGACTAAGCAACTAAGCTTAGTAAACTTGCCAAAAACCAAAAGGTGGAGTGATGGATAGTAGTTTATAGCCTCATTACGGAGGACCGCAAGGGAAAATGAGTGCACATGGAACATGGATTGAAGGGAACTCGAAAATAAAATGATTGATGGAGTGAATGACAACACATTTGATTGTCGAACAAGTAAGATGAATGCCTGACAACACATTCCGATGTCAAACAGACGAGATGGCATAGATATCGACCAAGAGGAAATGAATGAATGACAACACATTCCGATGTCAGATAGATGGAGATGAGTGAATGACAACACATTCTGATGTCAAACAGGGGGAGAAAAGATGGATGACAACACATTCCGATGTCAACCGAATCGAACTGAGTGACAACACATTTCGATGTCAAAAAGGAGAGAAAAGATGGATGACAACACATTCCGATGTCAACCAAACCGAACTGAGTGACAACACATTCCGATGTCAAACAGGAGAGAAAAGATGGATGACAACACATTCCGATGTCAACCAAACCGAATTGAATGACAACACATTCCGATGTCAAACAGGAGAAATAAGATGGATGACAACACATTCCGATGTCAACCGAACCGAAACTGAGTGACAACACATTCCGATGTGAAACAGGAGAGAAAAGATGGATGACAACACATTCCGATGTGAAACAGGAGAAAAAAGATGGATGACAACACATTCCGATGTCAAACAGGAGAGATGAATCGAATGACAACATATTCTGATGTCAAACAGGTCGAGATGAGATGGATGACAACACCTTCCTATGTCAACCAAACTGAATGACAACACATTCCGATGTCAGACATGAGAGAAAAGATGGATGACAACACATTCCGATGTCAACCAAACCGAAACTGAGTGACAACACATTCCGATGTCAAAGAGGAGAGAAAAGATAAATGACAACACATTCCGATGTCAACCAAACTAAGCTGAATGACAACACATTCCGATGTCAAACAAGAGAAAAAGATGGATGACAACACATTCCGATGTCAACCAAACCGAAACTGAGTGACAATACATTCCGATGTCAAACAGGAGAGAAAAGATGGATGACAACACATTCCGATGTAAATCAAACTAAGCTGAATGACAACACATTCCAATGTCAAACTGGAGAGAAAAGATGGATGACAACACATTCCGATGTCAACCAAACCGAACTGAATGACAACACATTCCGATGTCAAACAGGAGAGATGAACCGAATGACAACATATTCTGATGTCAAACAGGTTGAGATGAGATGGATGACAACACTTTCTGATGTCAACCAAACTGAATGACAACACATTCCGATGTCAGACATGAGAGAAAAAGTGGATGACAATACATTCCGATGTCAACCAAACCGAAACTGAGTGACAACACATTCCGATGTCAAACAGGAGAGAAAAGATGGATGACAACACATTCTGATGTCAAACAGGAGAAAAAAGATGAATGACAACACATTCTGATGTCAAACAGGAGAGATGAATCGAATGACAACATATTCTGATGTCAAACAGGTTGAGATGAGATGGATGACAACACCTTCCTATGTCAACCAAACTGAATGACAACACATTCCGATGTCAGACATGAGAGAAAAGATGGATGACAACACATTCCGATGTCAACCAAACCGAAACTGAGTGACAACATATTCCGATGTCAAAGAGGAGAGAAAAGATGAATGACAACACATTCCGATGTCAACCAAACTAAGCTGAATGACAACACATTCCGATGTCAAACAAGAGAAAAAGATGGATGACAACACATTCCGATGTCAACCAAACCGAAACTGAGTGACAATACATTCCGATGTCAAACAGGAGAGAAAAGATGGATGACAACACATTCCGATGTCAATCAAACTAAGCTGAATGACAACACATTCCGATGTCAAACAAGAGAGAAAAGATGGATGACAACACATTCCGATGTCAACCAAACCGAACTGAATGACAACACATTCCGATGTCAAACAGGAGAGATGAACCGAATGACAACATATTCTGATGTCAAACAGGTCGAGATGAGATGGATGACAACACTTTCTGATGTCAACCAAACTGAATGACAACACATTCCGATGTCAGACATGAGAGAAAAAGTGGATGACAATACATTCCGATGTCAACCAAACCGAAACTGAGTGACAACACATTCCGATGTCAAACAGGAGAGAAAAAGATGGATGACAACACATTCCGATGTCAACCAAACCGAACTGATTGACAACACATTCCGATGTCAAACAGGAGAGATAAACCAAATGACAACATATTCTGATGTCAAACAGGTCGAGATGAGATGAATGACAACACTTTCCGATGTCAACCAAACTGAATGACAACACATTCCGACGTCAGACATGAGAGAAAAGGTGGATGACAACACATTCCGATGTCAACCAAACCGAAACTGAGTGACAACACATTCCGATGTCAAACAGGAGAGAAAAGATAATTTGCAAGGAGATGTACTTGCTTCCTTGCTAATCCATGATCGCAAGAGACGTTGCTCCACGAAGATTGTTGGCGAGAGAAAACCGTCATAGTCAGACCATGAAACCCAAAACAAAATTTTTGATTTTTCTAAGAATTTTTAATTTTATTTTGAAAGATGGCTTTTGAAACCATGCGAAATACTATACTCTGCCTTCGAGTTTGCAAGGGAATTGCCTTTTGGATGTAGCATTTGGAAATCATGAAAACATTTGGTGTTTTCGAACAGTACAGTATGACCAAGAGAAATCACTTCATTGATCATTATTGTCCAGGATATATATAAGTTTGATCTCATCATGTACTGGATTGGTAATACAAGGAATCCTGTGAACAAATGGATTGTTAAGACAGACTGATTGCTTGAGATGTAAAGCACAAGAGGTCTTCTATAGATTTTGCTATTGAACTGTTTTTCAACTTTTTCCCTTTTTTACCCTTGGAATGACCAAGTCACGGGTTTGCATATTTTTGCGCGATGAGGCCGTTGCCGGTTTTCACTCATGCCTGCGAAGTTGATCAAATTTTTTTTTTTTTCTTTTTTGCCCCTAGTCACAAGACTAAGACTGGGGTTTGTGTAATTTTTGCGCAATGAGGCCGTTTCCGATTTTCACTCATGCCCGCGATTTACTCCATATGATTCAACTTTTAATATCTGCGACTGATTGCTTGAAAGGCTGAGGCTCAAGTAGACTTAATCAGATCCGCTGTTGAACCACTTTCAACGTTTTTCCTTTTTTTTACCCTTGGAATAACCAAGTCACGGGTTCGCATAATTTTTGCACGATGAGGCCGTTTCCGGTTTTCACTCATGCCTGCGAAATTGATCAGATATTCTTTCTTTTTTCCTTTTTTGCCCCTAGTCACAAGACTAGGACTAGGGTTCACGTAATTTTTGCGCAATGAGGCTGTTTCTGGTTTTCACTCATGCCCGCGATTTATTCCGATTGAGGCTTTGCTCCCTTCATTGCCTTGAATGTCAGTGTTTTACCTCAGATACTATTCTGATAATTGCTTGTTCTCTTAGTCTCTAAGGGATCCAGGAGGACTTGAGATAGGACGAAATGTTGGCTGAGGGGACTGAAAGTTTGGGACAACCTTTCTGCTTACCGGAATTCCTTCTTTTCTTGAGCGCCTCTTGATCTCATTTTTTATTATTATTTTTTATTTTTGGGCTCTTTTCGATCAACCCTTTTTTTCCTTTCCTGGATGGCTTTTTTTTTTTTTTTTTTAATTGAGGCTACTTTATCCGAATGGTTTCAAAATTTGACCGCACCTGATTTCCAGGTTGCCTACGTACCCTTTTCAGGATCAGGTCATGACGTAGTTCATAGCAGACTAAGTGCAAGGTGTCCCCATAAATTTTTTTTGAAAGAGAGGTTATTAGGCTCGAAGGGTTAACTAACGAACTTTATTGATATATTGTAGGTGTTACATGATTTATAGGGAGAACAGGTGCCAAATACGGCCCCCTATCATGTCCCAAAGAAGCTAAGAGTACAAGCAATTATCAGATAGGATCCTAAGCATAATACTTCTTAACTTTATCTATATTGATTGGCTCAGGAAGATCCTCATCATCCATACGTCCAAGTCGAAGGGCGCCTCCAGAGAACTTTTCCCGGACAATGTATGGGCCTTCGTAGTTTGGTGTAAATTTTCCTCTCGGATCTGGATGATTTGGCAACAATTTTCGGAGAACAAGGTCACTTTCTTATTGAACGCCCTAGCCATACGCCTCTGATAGGCTTGAGAGTGATCTATGGCTTTCAGTCATTTTTCTTTAATCAGATGCAACTGTTCATATCTGGCTTGTGCCCATTCTGATTCTTCAATTTCTGCTTCCATTAGCACTCGTAATGACGGAATTTCTACCTCAATAGGCAAGACAGCTTCCATACCGTATGCTAAGGAGAATGGTGTCGCACCAGTCGAAGTGCGAATCGATATTCTGTAGGCCATGAGTGCATAAGGGAGCATTTCATGCCAGGCAGAATACCTAATTGCCATCTTCTCGATGATTCGCTTCATATTTTTGTTTGCGGCTTCAACTGCACCATTGGCCTGAGGTCTGTATGGTATAGAATTATGATGCTGGATTTTGGATCTTTGGCAGAGTTCAGTCATACCTTTGTTGCAGAAATTAAGAGCATTATCTGTGACAATCTCATACGGAACATCATATCTGTAGATGATATCTTTTTTGAAAAACCGCTAAACAACTGAGGCCGTGACATTAGAAAAAGAAGCTGCTTCAACCCATTTTGTGAAATAATCAATTGCAACAAGAATAAATTGATGACCGTTTGATGCTTTCGGCATGATGGGCCCAATGACGTCTATACCCCAGGCTGAGAAAGGCCAAGGTGCGGTAAGATTGTGCAGTTTAATAGGCGGTGCATTGATTCGGTCTGCATAAATCTGGCATTGATGGCATTTCTGAACATGGCGACAGCAATCGGATTCCATAGTAGTCCAATAGTACCCCAATCTAAGAATCTTCTTTGACAGCATTAATCCGTTCATGTGGGGACCACAAACCCCTCCGTGAACTTCTTCAACCACCTGTGCTGCTTCCTTTTTATCAAGGCATCTCAACCAAATCAAGTTTGGTGACCTCTTGTATAATACTCCTCCTGAGAGAACAAACTGAATAGAGAGTCTTCTGATTGCTCGACGATCTGTTTTGGTGGCATCCAGAGGAAAAGTGCTGCCATCTAAGTATTGCTTGATATCTGTGTACCATGGCTTGTCATCTGGGCGCTCTTCTATAACTAGACAATAAGCTGGTTGGTCTTGTTGCTGAATCTCAATAGGCCAAATAAGATTTCCTTTAGGAAATTTCACCATCGCAGCTAGGGTTGCAAGAGCATCAGCGAATCTGTTATGCGTCCTGCATCTGTGATTGAAAGTGATTCTCCTGAACTTGGTGATCAAAACATTAAGGCATGCCAGATACGGAATCAACTTTTCTTCCTTGATTGCCCAAGACTTATTAACTTGACAAATTACCAGTGATGAATCATCATAAACATCAATCTCTTCTATGTCAATACAATGTGCTTCTCTGAGTCCAGCTATACATGCCTCGTATTCTGCAGCATTATTTGAACATTTGAACTTTAGCTTGATTGATATAGGAAGATGAGCTCCTCTTGGCGAGATTAAGACTGCTCCTGCCCCATTCCCATGTTGGTTTGCAGCTCCATCAAAGTACATCTCCCATCCAATATAATCAGGATTTTCTGGTTCTAAACTTAGAATAGCTTCATCCGAAAACTGGTCATGCACTGAAACATAATCGGATGATGGGTTATATGCCAAATGATCTGCAATTGCTTGCCCCTTGATCGATTTCTGCATCATGTATGTGATGTCAAATTCTGATAACATCATGAGCCACCGAGCTGTTCTTCCTGACGTAGCGGGCTTCTCTAGTAAGTACTTGAGCGGATCCATTCTTGATATCAAAATCATAGGGTAGGACAATAAATAATGTCGTAAGCGCTGGGTGGCCCAAACCAATGCTAGACAAGTCCTCTCTAACGCATTGTACTTCTCTTCGTACTCATGCAAACGCTTACTGATGTAGTAAATGGCCTGTTCTTTCCTGCCTGATTCATCATGCTGAGCTAGCACACATCCCATTGAAGTCTTTTGGATGGAGATGTACATTAAAAGTGGTCGTCCGGGTGTTAGAGGGACAAGTACGGGTGGATTGAGAAGGTACTACTTGATCTTATCAAACGCCTGTTGACATTCATCTGACCAGACTGTAGGCACATTCTTTCTAAGCAATTTGAATATCGGCTCACAAATCGGAGTAAGCTGTGCAATAAAACGACTGATATACTGAATCCTGCCCAGAAATCTTCGAATTTCCTTTTCTGTCTGAGGTGCAGGCATCTCGATGATAGCTTTTGCTTTAGCTGGATCAACTTCAATTCCTCTTTTGCTAACTATGAAACCAAGGAGTTTCCCTGAAGTTGTTCCGAAAATACATTTTTTTGGATTTAGCCTTAAACCAAAGACTCTGAGCCTGTCGCATAATTTCCTCAAATCTTCAGGGTGATCTTTAGCCAACGGAGATTTGACAATCATGTCGTCTACGTAGACCTCTGTGCTCTTGTGCATCATATTGTGAAATAATGCTGTTATCGCCCTTTGATAAGTTGCCCCCGCATTCTTGAGCCCAAATGGCATGACCTTGTAACAAAAGGTGCCCCACAGGGTAATGAACGAGGTCTTTTCCATATCCTCTTCAGCCATTTTAATCTGATTGTATCCAGAAAACCCATCCATAAAAGATAGGGTTTCATATCCAGCTGTGTTATCGACAAGGATATCTATGTGAGGAAGTGGAAAATTATCTTTTGGACTAGCCTTGTTCAAGTTTCTATAGTCGATGCACATTCTAACATTGCCATCTTTCTTAGGCACCGGTACGATATTGGCCAGCCATTTTGGGTAATTTGCCACTGCTAGAAAACCCGCACTTATTTGCTTTTCGATCTCCTCTTTAACTTTCTGAGACCATTCTGGCCTTAACCGTCTGAGCTTCTGCTTAACTGGTTTCATCCCTGGGTTTAAAGGTAATCTGTGGACTACTAATTCTGGATCAAGGTCGGGCATGTCTGCGTATGACCAAGCGAATACATCAATGTAACTTTTGAGGAAGTCAATCATAGCACTCCTTTGCTCAGGACTCATTGTAATGCCAATCTTTACACACTTAGGATCGTCTTCGGATCCGAGATTTATGGTCTCGGTGTCCTCGTCATTAGGTTTACATATCCCTTTGTAATGTTCAAGGAGGTCGAGGATCTCTTGTGGAGGTTCCTCTTCTTGTTCTTCGTCATACTCTACTTCCAAAAGTTCAAGATTGATTTCATGTTTCGAATTAGCTTTGTCCTGGGCAATTCCCTGGCAAACCAGTAAGCTTGGTCTTAGTATTTGAGTTTTTTTTTTTGCCATTTTTTTTTTTTTTTATATATAGTGACTTCAGATCACTAAGCCTCTTTTAGAGACCTAGATCATACCATCATGAGCCAAGATTTTATGTATATACAAAAAGAAACTAGTCTTGAGACAAAGAAAATAAATTTCATTGACTTTCTGATGCTTTGCAATATTTACAAAGATGCATAAAGCGAAAAGACTATCGACTATTTTGAAATGACCAACAAAGCCACTTGGAAATTTTTTTTTTTTTTTTTTTTGGTTTTTCTCTTTTTGACCTAAAGATGAAGAGAACAACTAAAGAAAAGAAACTGGATCATGGTTTGACTAGTCCGACCTTCTTTCTCTGCCTTCCTCTGGTTGCCTTGACTGTGATGGGATCGGTCCACCATACGAGCGGAGAAGAATTGGCTCGTATGAGCTGAACAGAGCTGGGTGATGCTTGCGAAGCACTAGAAAGGGTGCAAACCTGTTCCTCTGCCACGTGATCAATCTGGACTTCATCTTCAACAGCGAGTTCTTCAAACAATTGAGCAACCTCGAACATTTCATGAAACCTTGCAGGATCGTCCTTTGGCTGAGGTTTGGGTGCAGGGTTGACAGTTGGCTCTTGGTCTGTTTCCTCAAAAGGAAGGTTTTTATAGATTTCAAAATCAGAGGGTCTGGGAGTACTGGTAGGAAAGGTAACAGATAGGGGAAGTGGGGGCACAGACTCTACTGATGATTTTCCTTTAGTCAGCTTGTTCAAGAAATCTTTCAACTCTGGTTTGTACCCTATTCCGAAACGAGGTGTGTAACGAGGTGCTATGTACCGCTTCTTCATTCCTTGATGGTGGGCTCCCAAACCCAAACCAGGTTTGTACTTCATTTTTGCCATGATCCTCACTGCAGCTGGTATATATTCATCTTTTTTGCTTTCAAGCTGAGCAATACAAGTAACCTCCTCAAATTGATAAGTCATAAAAGCTGCCCCTTGTCCCAATTCTTGGACATCTCCAAAAGAACTCGCCAAAGACTTCGTCGGAATCACAATCAATTGGTCGCCTTGAATGAACTTAATTCTCTGATGAAGTGATGAAGGGATGGCTCCGGCCATGTGAATCCACGGCCTTCCAAGAAGAAGAGTAAAAGAAGCTGGTACATTAACCACTTGAAAATTGGTCAAAAATTCTGATGGCCCAATAGAGATGTTTAAGTCGACGTCTCCCAAATTTTGATGAGTTGAATTGTCGAAAGCTCTAATTGTCATAGGTCTTTTCTTGACATGACTGATATCCATTCTCAAACCTTCCAAAGTAGTTAACGTACAGACATTCAAACCAGACCCATTATCTACCAAAACTGCTGAAAGTGTTTTACCCCTGCACTGCACTGAGATGTAAAGAGCTCTGGTGTGTTCCTTATCACTGTCCAGGATTTCCTCTTCATTAAAGGTAATGGTCTTTGGTTCCAAAATCTGACCTACCAGTTGCCCCAAACGCTCGGGCGTTATATCCTTTGTGACATGAGCATTGTTAAACACCTTGAGCAATTGCTCCCGATGGTGCTCTGAAGTTAAGAGTAGTCCCATCACTGAAATTTGAGCTGGGAGCCTCGTGAGTTGATGGGCAATATTATATTCCTTCGCTTTCTCCAAAATTTTCAATAATGCAGCATCTTCCTCTTTTTGTTGCTCAGAACTCAAACATTGCTCTGGACTCAAACATTGCTCTTTGCCCTTGGACTTAGGTAGCTCAACTTCTGGTTGCTGGTAAACTCTTCCTGACCTGGTTATTGCAGTGATGTTTTCATTGTCTAGAATGAGAGATGGAGGGGCCGGTAAACGATTAAGGGGATGGATTGGTGCTGGAATGTATGGAATTTGGACTGGACTTTTATCAAGGGGTCGTGGAGATGATACAACTGGGGTTGTAGGCCAACTAACAGGGCAAGAGATGGTATAAACAATCCTCTCTTCTTCAACAGGAATAAAAGGGATTTGTATAGGGCGCTGAATGGGTTGAATAGTAGATGAGTGGACTGGCGACATGCGAAGTATTTGGATGGGTTGAATAACTGGGGATTCGGGAGATGACAAAGACTGAGGATATGGGATTCGAACAGGGACTCGGTATGAAGGACGGATAGCATCATCTGTCTCTGACAGCCCATCAATCTCCACCATACTAACATCAGACCCGTCCCTGCTTAGAAAATTAATCTGTCCTTGATGTGGGGGAAGAGGGGCTTGAATGATGCTAGTGTTTCCAGGTGTAAATTCAACTTTGCCTTGCTCTAAGAGATCTTGAATATCATGTCGAAGAGTGTAACATACATCTGTAGTATGACCTGGGCCTCGATGATATGCACAATAATGATCTACATGATAATTTCGATTTTGCTTATCAACTGGGATGAGAGGAGTCGGCTCCTTTAGAGTTACAAGATCCCGCTTGAGGAGGAAAGTCAGAAGCTGGCTTAAAGAGTAAGGTAAGGGAGTGAAATTTCTCTGAGGGTTTCTCACTGGCTGACGCGCCTGTTGATACTGATTTTGCCTTACCGGTTGAGGATTTTGAGGTTGAGGATGTTGTCGAATCGGTGGAGCAGGCAACATTAAGGGTGCACTGGGTGCAATCCAATTAACTTCTTCTCTTTTTCTGGTATCCTTTTGCCTACTATTCCTGTTAAATGGAGCACTTGACCTCGGAGATGTATTGCTAAGACTGGCATGTATAGTACCATTTTTAACAGCCGTTTCAATTCTTGCTCCTGTCTCGACAATTACCTTGAAATCTGTTGCCGGTAAAGTTATCATTAGTGTCGAATATGGTTGCTTTAAGGTTCCCAAGAAAGTTGAGGCCATTTCTTCCTTTGATAATTGCACTGATAATCTTGATGCCACCTCTCTCCATCTAGCGGCATACTCAATGAATGATTCATTATTCCTCTGAGACAGCTGCTCTAAGTCGCTCTTTTGCGGGAGCACCTCCAAGTTAAAAGAGAATTGATCAATGAAGAGATTGATCACATCCTGCCAACTGGTAATCCGCTTCTTATCAATTAAAGCCACCACCTTAGAGCGGCATCTTTCAGACTTTTCTGGAAATATTGGATAAGATATGATGGTTTATCTCTGTAAGCCATCATGTCTCCCACATACAATTGTAGATGCTCTTTCAGGCACCCTTTGCCCCCATATTTGGTGAATTCTGGAACTCGAAAATCAGAGGGAACCAAAGTGTCAGAGGAGAAAACTAGATCATCCAGAGTTATCCCTGTAGAGGAAGATGATACTCCCTGCATTTTTTTCATCATCTCTTTCAACTGACGAATTTCTTCTTGTTGGTTTTTGAGAGACATCAACAACTCGAAATCTTGTGGCGCCTTTGAATTATGATGATCACAGTGCACAGCCTCACCAGTTTTTCCATCAAACCGAGTGTAGTCAAAATCACCATCCTCACCTGGTTGATCATGAATGGGGTTGATAAAGGTAAAATTCGGGACGGGAATCTCAACCCTAGGTTGATCCGGTTGAAAAGGTCTAAACCCTGACTGATCTGGTTGATGCCGAAAGGTTCCAATTCCAGGTTGGTCCGGCTGAAAATTTTCTGGTTGGAATACAGTTCTAGGCTGTTCTGGTTGAAATGGTTCGGTTTCTGGTTGGTGTGCAGGTTTATTAAGTTGCAAAGCCATCAGAGCCTGCAAGGTTTCCTGAATATTGTCCAATTGAGTTTTTATCCCATGTATCTCCTGATCGTGTGCTTGTACAAGCTGGTCTGTACTTGAATCCAAACGATTGTTGGGAGCAGCCATGTCTACTGAACTTTGAGATGACCAATCTGCGACTTCAAGACTGTCCAGATCTAGTATTACAGCTTGAGCAAGAGCACGAGATACAGAACGAGTGACAATTCGCTGTTTCATGCAACACTGAGAAAGATGTAGCGATTAAACATGAATGCATGATTTGACAGCAAAAAGATGAAAATCACTTCTTTATATATGCATGTGTTTGTGTGATTCTAAGACAAGATAACACTGAACCAAAAGAAAAATAATGAAAAACAACAAAAGACAAACAGAAAGACAAAAGGGAAATGACTCAACCCTATACAGGTCTCTCAGGAATAATAAAGTCGGGAGGTAAGGGGTTGCCCCCAAGGTCTATCACTTGTTGACGAAGAATAGTAATCTCACTTTCTAGCCTATCTACCACGCCCGACGCACTTTGAATCCTGTAGTCGAACTCTAGAGCCTCGACTTGAGCATGGTGTCTGACTGCTTTCAAGTGTTCTTGATTCTGACGGAATTGGACTTCAAACTGGAATGACTCTTCAGCATCATCTCTTTTCCGCTTTTGAAACTCTCGGAGTGCTTGTTCTAACTGATGTTCTTTATCACGGCCAACTGACGTCGACTCCTCAAGTCATCTTCCTGTTGTCGGAGGGTCTGTTGCGCTGTCTCCAACTCTTCCATATCTCTCAGAATCTTGACTTGGATCTGCTCCAACTGTTCCTCCTTCTTGCGGGCTTCCTGACATTCCCTCTTCAACTCAGCTTCTTGTTGCCGGTGCGCCTGTTGCACGACTTGAGCTTCTTACTATCCCTTAATATCTTAAGACGATTACCAAGGAAAGTATCTTTCCACGGCACCACCACCTCAGAAAAGGGAAGGCTTCCCCTGGACGGTGCTGTAACTGGGGTGAGCAATTCTGTTGGCTTTAGCATTTCTGATTGTATGTCAGGGTTCTCCAACCACAAATCATACTCTTCTTCAGTCGACCGTTCCCCTGGTCCATGTTCTACTATATCGTCTGGAAATTTTTCTCTTTTAGATCGTCTCCATTCATTTTGGAAACGTCTCTCTAGAAGTTCAGATGTAGTAGGGAAAACACAATAGTCTTTCGCCAAATCATCGATTACTGGGATAAACTGTCGGTATCCAAACTGTCGGAGTACTCTGAGTGGAATGTAGGGTGACGAACCAGTTAGGCCAGCAAGAACTATACATCTTCTTCCAAAAGTAGTTAAAAGAGGAAGCCTTTGCTTGTTGATTACGAGCCAACGACATTTCCAAATTATCTCGTCCTCTGATAACTGCTGGAGCTTTCTGTAACAATCTTCCATTTTTTTGAAAGCAAGCTTGGATTGGGTCTGGCTGAATTTTCGCATTATGTTCCGAGCATCATAAGCAAATTCTGAGGGCACAGTAACCATTGATGGAAAATGCTCGACCAACCATAAATGCAAAAGAGATAAACTGGCGTTGAATGTCCATTTCCTGTTCTCACTGCTATATTTAAGACCCTTAAGAAGCTCTCCCAGGATCATTGGGACGACTGACACTCTACTACGCATGTCTTTGACTACCCCCACCAATACAGATTCAGCGAAACTGAGGTTTTTTGGGAAGATAAGCTGAGCTAGAACAATCCATGTAAGAACATTGAGTGTTGACTCGGATTCAGCTTAAGGTGTGCTAGGGTCCCATGAAGGTCTATACATATCCCATAGTTTGTTCATTTCGACCCTTGAGTAAGTACATTTGGCATTGTTGGGTAATCGGTCAGACTTGATGTGTAAGAACTGTGCGAGCTCAAACTGGTAATTTGTTCTGTAATGGGGTAGAATAGCAGGACCATCAATGTCAAGCCCTAAGATGCGTTTAACTTCTTCGATTGTCGGACACATTTCGTTTTCTCCAAAACGGAAAACTACACTTTTAAGATCCCAACAAAGAATCGCCACCTTGACTAAACGCCAATCAGGATCGATCAAAGCAAGGTCTAAAATATTTCCCACATGGTATCTCTGTATCTAAACTAGGCGACGGGCAGAGTTAAGGCCTTGAGCTGAACTAAAGATTGTAGCTGTGTCTCTGAGTTGGGCATCGTAGGCAGCACGCATCTCCAATTTGAGTGAAGGACCTAGGCCTCCCGACTTAATTATTCCTGAAGGGCCTGCCATCCAAACAATAGTGCACAAGTGAGACTCTATACAGGTGCTACATGATGATGCAAAACTTTTGAGAATGTTTTTTTTTTCTCTTAAAATTTCCTAAACAATTATTAATTTTGCTAATCAAACATAAATCCATATGGGTGTAAAATTTTTATCTTAGGTTGGGGTCGAACCCTGGTTTGGCCTGCCTACTTATCCAGTTAGTCGGAATCGGACCATAATAGTAGTTCGGGGTGGGTGACTGTTTTTATACTTGTTTCGGAGTGTGGTAGCTTCTAACTCGTGCTTGAATTGGGGGAATTGGAATTGAGATTTATGAATCTCATTCCGGGAGATGGTTGCGTATCTAGGTGCTCGTGGGGGAGCTCTAGGGGGCGTTCATTTATTAGGGTAAGTCTTTATTTGAATTTTGTGGGTTTTAAAATGTTTTTGTTGTTTTGTATTTTTTGATTTTTTTGTATTGTTTTAATTTTGGAAAGTTTAACTAGTCAAAACTAACCTAAGTGCACAAGGTAGGCAAAAAGAAAAATAAGGTCTAACTGACTTAATTAACTTAAAGGCAAAGAGCAGGGTGGATCGAGCTGCCTTAAACCAAAAGAGGTTATGGTTTAAATACGGACCCTGTTCTAGGTCCCAAGGGGAGATAGACCAGTACCTTTAATTTATTTTGATCTTTTTTTTAATTTTTTTTTTTGATTTTTTTTGGTCAGACTAACTAACGGGGTAGGCCAATTATTTAGGGTTAGAGATCTACCTAAATGTTCCATGTAGGCAAAAAATAAAAAAGAATATAGGGCCTAATCCTATCATGCACATACACACATGAATAATACAGACATGAGATATAAAAATAATGAGGCTCAAAGAGGAAGTTAATGGGCCAAGGCCCGTTGACCACTAACGGTCAATTGGCTTTGGTCCCCTATCATTCTAAGGCCTCAAGAGGTAAACCCAAAAAATTCGAGAATGAGTCTACGGGGGCTTCCAATCACTTGAGAAACAATAAGACAAAACAAAAAATGAAAAGAACTTAAACAGAGAGGAGTATACCTGCCTGGCGTGGAGAAGGTTGAAGATAATGAGAGGCTGCTGGTTCGGTGATGAAGAACGCTATCTCAGACCGAAAAAAATAGAGAAGATATACAGCCCAAAATAAAATACAATAAAATAAAATGGGAATAGGGACATGGGATGCAGGCAGTGGCCGGAGAAATGCTTGGCGCTGGCCTGAGCAACTACTTGGATTTGAACCAGAGGCGAAATGAAGGTGAGGTGATGGTCATTACGGTCGCAGCAACTGGCCGAGACTAACCAAAGCTCACTGGAGAAGATGGTTGATGCAATCGAGATGACCCAACTGATCGAGCTCGTCGGAGACACAGATGATCGGAGCTAGGTCAAACGGAAGAGATGAACAGAGGCGAAATTATCTTCCCTGCCATAGATTAGATCTCAGAAAAATCAAAAGAAGATAAATAATGAGAAAGAAAATAGAACTGAAAATAAAGAAAATAAGATAAAAAAATCGGATCAAATAGATCTAGATCTCGATCTAGAAATTCTAAATCTAGATCTAGAAATTGTTGATCAGGAAATAAAACCGGTAGAAATAAAACCAAAATGAAGGAGGAGGAAAAATGAGAGGTTTACCTTGGGCGCAACTCACAGCTCGCCGGGGAAATTGGTTCGCCGGAGATGGAGACGCTGGTCGGAGGAGGCTTTCTACTGCGGGTAAGATTCGAAAGAAAATGAGACGACAGAGAATAGAAATTCTAGATTCAGATCTAGAAACTCTAGGTCTAGATCTAAGAATTCTAAAATGAGAAGGAATTAGAGCAGAACACAAGAGATGAGGGTCAGTTACCTGATGAACAAGAGGGCAAAGAGTTGGCCGGAGGAGATGGGTTGAACTCAATTGATATGCTGTAGCTGGGACTGGAACTCGAAGACGACGAGATTAGAATGGAACTCACCGTTGATTTCCATGAGAAGAACAAGCATTCACCGGCGACAATGGTGGTTGATGTTGAAGCTGCTGCCGGCGGGAAGAGAGAAGAAAGGGAGTAGGAGAAATATTTCTCAATAAAAACTGAGCTCGAGTGAAAAATAGGGTTTAATTTTAATCCTATACTCTTGGTTTTTATAAGGAGCATATGGGCTTTTGGCCTGAAGACAAGTTTGGGTTCTGGTCTTGGATTCCGAAAGGGCTTGAGTTTGGAGCTTGGACTTTCAACAATGAAAAAAAAAAAAGGTTTTGGATCTCGCTTGGGCCATAGGCTTTAAAGTTCTATCCCTTAGAGGATTTAGCTTAAGTAAACTTGGGCTTGGGGTTTTGACTCGGATTTTGTTTTGGAAATGAATATGAGTTGCGGGTTTTGCAATTGGGTCGTGGATCACATGATTGCCCATGGGCTCTGAACACGGGATATTCTCTTTCTCTCTCTCCCTAATAAAATAAAAAAGAAAAATAAGTAAAGTTAAAATAACTAATAAGAAATAATAATAATAAATGATAAAATAAAATAAAAGGTAAATAAGATTTTAGGGGTGTAAAAATGAGGTGTTCACGGTATGTCTACCGTCATTCCAAACAATGTTATGTTTGGAATGGCGGCAAACATTTTATCGCCACTCCCTATGTATTTTGATTTTGGGCTTTGCTTTGGGCTCAAAACTGGTAGGAGGTCGGTCTAGGCCCTGCCACGTGTTATGGGTCCTACTTCTGACATGATCACCTACTTGATTAGGGTTAACTAAATCCTAGTTACATTTTAACCATGGTTAAGTTCCTTAACCCTTATGAAAAACTCCATAAAATACCAAAAAAATCGAAAGATATAAAAAGACCAAAAAAGACCAAAAACATGCTATTTAGGACTTCTTAACCTTGATTAGCCCTTAATCATAATTAATTATCTTCTAACCGTGGTTAGACTTGACCAACCTGATCAACTAAACCCTAGCCTCCGAATCAGACCATTGACCACCCTATGCACACACACACATAGCCCTAGCCTTGGCACAGACTCATGTACCAGAACTACGCTCGGTCTGATCTCACCTCAATGTGAGTACGTAGGCAACTCAACCCTGGTTCGACCCTAGCCATCTAACTTTTTTTTTTTTTTGATTAGCATTTGATTACGCAACTTAGGCATTCTAATTAATATTGAAATTAAAATTGGCTTAAATTTAGGGAGTTGATAACCATTGTAAAATGGGGGTCCTGGGGTGTCTAACACCTTCCCTGAGACTTAACCGAATCACTTGCCCTAATCTCTAATAGACCATTTGTCTTATCTAAAACAAACCCGGGACCTATCCCTTAGAATGAATAAGTGGCAACTCTAAAGTCAAACCATTTAGTGAGTAAAATCTCCGTGCTCACACCCTCAATTTTTTTAATTTTTTGTAGCATACTTGCTCCCCGCCCCCATTTTTTTTGTCCTATATAATATAGTGGTCCCCCCAATTTTTTTTATCATATATATAGCGGGGCCCCCAATGGAGTCCCCCTTATGCCCTTGAGGTTGCCACATGTCCCTATTGACACCCCTTAACTATGGTTAAAATTCACCAATCTCAGGATTCACCTACTTATCCTTGGTTTTTAGAAAAAAATATTTAAATAATTTTAACCTTAGGGGTTAGTAAATTTTAAACTAGGGTCGAAAAGAAATTTGCTATTTAAAAAAAAAAACCAAGGATAGGTGGGTGAATCTTAACCACAATTAAGGGGTATTAATAGGGACACATAGTGACCTCAAAGGCATTACTGGGAAAAAAAAAGTTCTCAAAATAAAAAAACTTCTAAAAAAAATAAATTTTCAGGGGCTACGTCCCCAAACCCCCAAATTACATACCCTCTAAATCAATTTTTTTTTATACATGTATTTTGCCCCCCTCGAGGCTCCGCCCCTGCCACTATACCAAGGGCAGAGCCACATGGGGCCCGGGGGGGACTGAAGCCCCCCCACCCCCCGAAATTTTGAAAAGAACTTGGCACTCAAACAAAAATTCGGGGGCTCTGCCCCGAACCCCCATTGTTAGCCCCCCTACAAGAGATTCCTGGCTCCGCCCTGCAATATACCCCTACCCAACTACCTCCATGGGCTTGTCCTAGTGTTCTGTTTCCCCCCTTTGGATGTAGGTTTTGGGATTGAGTCCCCATGCATGCGATGGTTGTAATATCCATCATCTGCCAAGATTCAAATACTAGGGATTAACTCACCAACCTAAACAAATACTAACACTACTAATCTCGTTACCGCCTAACCATACGACTTAGTACTAAAAAAAAGTCAGCTGCTGGGCCACACATTCCTCATGGGATATTCCGTCTTTGCTGTTACTAACAAAGGTTCTTGAAAGACGCCAAAATGAAGGGACCTAAATGATTTATAATCCAAGGAGTCACCTCATAAGGTGGTCCGGGGATGCCCTATCAAAACATAAAGAAGATTTTAAAACAAAAAAAAGCTTTATGAGCCTTGTTTGTTTGAAAAACTGTTGATAGATAGGGACCTGTTCTCCTCAATAATTTTCTCTCTTTGGATTATGCGTTTGTCTTTTACATTATTCAGTTTCTCTTTTTTATACTTCTCTCTCTTGTTTTATTTAGATTCTCTTCAAATTTCCCTTTAGGCTTTAAAGCTAAAAACAATCAATGCAGGTTACTTTAAGAGGATGAAAATATCTAGGACACTCTTGTCCGCTCTTGCTATGCAAAATATATGTTTAGGGCTCTCAAAGGGTTGGGTCAGATCAGATCGAAAGATAAAAAAATAATTATCATGTTTTCGTGATTTTTTCTACATTGGTTGTCAACTGAGTTAAAAAAAAAACCAAACAAACATAAAAAAAAAAAATTATAGAAAGAGACTACATAATTAGTATGTTACACATACATACAGTCAGGGCGGAGCCACATGGGGCCTAAGGGGGGGCCATGGCCCCCCTCATCAAAGGGCCCCGATTGAAAGCCCATACTCTACTCAATTTAATCCAACACCATTGGCTTGAATTTTAGTTCATTTCATACCTTAGCAATCGATCCGAAACAGAAATCACGTACCGGACTCAGACCCAACATTTATACCAATATTCTTTAAATATTCTAAAATTTTATACATTTTTTTATTGATCCCTTTTATTTTGGTACAGTTTATGGTTTGATAGTTAGTAGTTAGTTAGTGCCATTTTAGACTGCTACATTGGGCGTGAAATGAGTGGGCTACTTATCACATCTTCTTTATCTTTACTATTATAATGCGAGAGGCTTGTGGAGATGAATTTTCAGAAATTTCTAAACTACCCTTATATAAAAACAAAATATTGATTTAATGTTTTACTTTAATTCCCAAACTACCCTTACATTTGATTGAATATTTTACTTTAATTCCTAAACTATCCCTTGCGCATCTATCTATTTAGAATCACAGCCAATCGTGATTGAACTCAGGGAGAGTTCAATCAAACCCGCGAGTTAACACGTGTCCCTTTTAACTCCTATTAACTGTGGTTAACTCCTTCCTCTCACACTCACGTACATTGCACGTGCCACTAGCGAGTTCAATCGCACCCGTGGGTTAACACGTGTCCCTTTTAACTCCTATTAACTGTGGTTAACTCCTTCCCTTCGTTTTTACATGCATCACACGTGCCACCCGCTAGTCATTAAGAAAAAACTTTGTATTAATTTATAGAGAATTTCTTACTTTGTGACTTAGTCCGAGAACTACCCTCAATTTAGAGGTACACATTCTCCATCTTAGCTCCTACACGGATTTTCATGTATTTGAACCTTGACATCAACATTTTTTTTCCTTTTTTTTTATACACGTGCTCCTCAAAAAGGGATGGTAAAGAGTCCCATCGTACAAAGTTGGTCTTGGGATCGGTCATATCGACTCCTTATGGTGGGCCACTAAAATATTTGTTTTTCTTACGTTTCTTTTGACTGCTACTACAAAGAATACTGCACCTTTGATACGGCAAATACCAATTGGTTTCTTTGCTTGTCTCTGTACCTTAATTCAATGTCAATTATAAAAAAGAGTGTCTAATAAGCAACCCATGACCTCATAAAAATATGCTGCTGAGTCATTATTGCACCACAATCAAATAGAAAAGTTGTGAAATAAATATAATATCTGAATCTATGTACCCGCCCCTGTGACCATCTTATGAGATTGTCCCCAAATCATTACAATCTATCACTCTTCGAAATCATATGTATCCCTAACTAGACAAAGCTCAAGTAACGAAGAATTGCTGAAGCCACTACTTTTTTCTTTTGAGCATCACTGAACCTACTACTAGGGCGAAACAATAGGTTGACGACTTGTGCATTACAAGTACGCACGCCAATCAAATCTTACACATACATTAATTGCCATGCACAAGATTACGTGCCGGTTGAGGAGAGAATGTTGGCAGCCTCTTCGGTAGTTGCTACAAGTAGGGTTGTCAAAGGGCAGGGTCGGGATAGGACACCGAATGCCAACCCAATAAACCATTCAGTTGAAACAATCAAAATAAATATAAAAGTAAGTAAAACAAGTATAATAATAAAACTATATAAATAGATCCTATGTTTATAATAAATTAAGACTTTAATTAAAGTGTTAAGGATGATCACAGTGTTAGGATTAGAGTTTGAACGGATTATGATTAGAATCTTAAGAGACTAGAGTTAGGATAGCCTGGTAGGGCTATCAAAGGGCGGGGCTAGTTAGGGCATAGTTAGGGCATAGTTAGGGCAGGATAGTGTCAATCCTAATTCCACCCTTACTTATAAGAGCAAGACCTAACCCTTCCATAGCCCTTCAAGGGTCTAAATTGACTAGGCCCTAACCCTGTCCTAAAAGATTGCCATTTTAAAAGGTTTTTTTTAGAAAGGTTTAGCTACAAGAGAATATCTCAATCTTTTTCACGACTTGGGATCTTCTCCAATAGCAACAAGCGATGAGACCGCCAATACTAAATGTGGATGCCAAATGCTTGCCAGTCGTTATATACTCTGCGGGTCATTTTAAAAGCCGGTGCACGTCAACTAATAGTTAAGCATGAGAATTTGTTTTGTAAATAACTCCCATCTTTTTAGCTATTTGTAAATTCCCATTGCTTTTGTGATTTTGTATTTTGCCCCTATTAACTTTTAAATATTTTGTAAATCCACCCTTTCATCCATAACTTAGTTCACATATGTTAATTTTTTTTTTCTAAGAATATTATTTTAACTTTTTTTAATGGATCTAGTGGAACGCACGCCTCTATAAGCTACCAAGTGTCCTATTCATCCTCTTAACTGTAACTAAACTTAATCAACCTAAGGTTAATATATATAAATCCAAAGTTAGATGGATGAATCCTAAGGGTGAATTTGAATCTTTACCACAATTGTTAAAAGGGATACACGATAACTTAGAAATAGATCCCTTTAACAGCGGTCCCTACGATTCTTTTGTAAGATTTTTACAAATCTCATTGAAAAAAAACATCGGTGAGCTAAGTCATAGATGAAAGGGTAAATTTGTAAAAGACTTAAAAGTTAAAACCTTAAGCATGTACGGGACATACATTGATTGACGTGCAGAAATTACGTGGCTCTTGCGGAGAGAACGCTTGCGACTTGGCAGCAGGAGATCTAAATCTTTTCCCAAAGAGGCTTCATCAGCCATTTCGTAAGTTCGGTAAGTTTGCGTCAGTTTCCGGATATGACCGCCTCATAAAGGTCTCTGGATGGATACATCGTTATCATCAATCTCAGAAAAAAACAACCTAACGCTCGACCTCCTCAACCTTCTCTGTACTCTCATTCGGATTTCTTCAGATCTCCTGCAGCCGACTGTAATCTGATTCCCAGATTCTTTAGTCTGGCCTGGTGCTCTGTTTGAGAGCGTGAAAATATTTTCTCTTTTTTTTCTTTTTTTGGTTTTTTTCAAGTGTTATTCGAAGTTCATCCATGGGGTCGTTGAAGAACGACGAGCCATTAAGCGTTGAAGAGTCTAAAGAAGCGATCTTGTACATTAATGGTGTTCGTCGAGTACTGCCGGACGGATTAGCTCACTTGACGCTTCTGGAGTATCTCAGAGGTAATTTGGTTATCAAGTCGGTTATTTTGATTGAATCCATGGAGCATTTGATTTGGAAATTAGGGCATTTGTCTTTGCATTCTGTTCATTGTAGGTAATTTGATGTTTTTTTTTTTTAAATCTGTAAAGATGATCCATGCATATATAGAGAAAAAGGGGTACAAAAATTTCACCGATAGGTGAAAAGAAGAGAGACACAAAATGAAATTCAACAGCCTATTTGGAAAAAGGGAGCGAAATCATGGTTTTGAAAATCTCATCTAATCGAGCACCATAAGAATAGACAGTTGATATAATACGAATAATGTGATCCAATATGAGAGAAGTGTCATCAAATTCTCTATTGTTCCTCACCTTCCACACCCCAACAGATGGTAAGTCTCAAAAAAGTGGAAGGAAAAACCCACACCACTCCAAGTCTAGATAGAAATTGATCCCAAATCTTGCTCACTAGGAAAAACCCACACCATGCAGAGAAAGTTTTTGTTGGCTAATTTCCATCCCATGCTCTTTAAGTGGGTATTGGGTGAGGATTTTATCTCGGTATGCTGTCCAGGGGAAGAAGCCAATCATGAATGGGATACTTGGATTCCGCACTAGCTTGTAAGGAAAAGATGAGCACAAACTAATTACCAGAATTTTGTAATATGATCTCATAGTGAAATGCCCTTTGCTTTCCTTGGATCAAAGCTGCCAATCCCTAGCCCCAAAGAGGGAGGGACTAGCGAGACAACAAGTACAAAGACGAAGGAAATCCTCCATTTCCCAATCAAGTAAGTTCCTCCTCAATCTGGGAAACCATGAAACAACTCCTTAATCAAAACATGAAGCCACTAAGCATTGTTTAGGTATTTTTGATGCGTGAAACTAATAAATTTAGGATTTTTTTATGCTCCCGTTAGTATTTAGGATCCAGAGCATCTGTTTTCATTGAAAATATATTTCCCAAAACTTTCCTAAGTTGGATTGTCTCAACTCAGTCATGATCCCTAGTGAATTAGAATGCAAAGATTTTTTGAAGGCAGTGTTTGGAGTTTGTAGCGAGTTCTTGCACAACTCGGGTTGAACAGTTGAAAGACATGAAAGAACATTTTGGTGATTCTGTTTTTTTTTAATTGACTTTGTTGAGGTTGTGGCAAGGTTTTCTACTCTTGGCTATAATTTTAATCACTCGTGGATTTTGAATTGTTCATGGAATGACAAGTGTGAATGAACCACTGAATTGTGAGGGGCCTATGAGTATACGACTGGCAACTGCTATGAAGCCTTTAGTTATTAATTGATTGTTGGGCTCAAAGTGTGAACTTTGAACTTTGTGATTCTTGTCTCTTTTGCGAAACGGATTGTCTGACCCCTCCGCCTGAGATGGTCCAATCATGGGACCTCATTTACATTTACATGGTTTCATAACCAATCATCGCCAGATTATTGATACAAATTATATCCAATACCCAATCTGAGTAGGAAGGTCAACCTCTTTCAATCGGTCGTAGAACCGACGGGAACAATATTTAAGTTGTCAATTTTCTGGTTGTTATGGCCAGAAAAATCCATCTGTAAGATTTATAAGAAAGTGAAAAGGAGACTTCCCATGGTATGCAACTTAATTCAGAGGGCTTATCATTCATTTTCTTTATTTTTTGGAGAGAGACCTAGACTTTGAACTTTGTGAATCGGAAAAAGAATTAATTTATTATCATATTCTCGTTTATAGTGACGTAAAAATCAACATATGTTTATTAGTAATTTAGTCTGCAAGTAAGTTACTTTTGCAATTTGTCATCTAAGTTTTTCCTCATGGATTTGCCTGAAGTTCTATGAATATGTCATAGTGTTGCACGACTTTTCCTCACTGTATCTAATTTCAATATTTCCTAAATTTTGAATTATTTTTTATAGTGTAAATTGACTTCACAAGTTGATCGATGTCAACTCGATTGTCCGAACAGTTTGACTAGACATGACTTGCTTGAGGAAATTGTTGGCTGAATGTGTATCAATTATTTAGGAAAACTAATATTATCCGTAAGAATCTATTTTTGGTGTGGTTAATAGTTGTTCTAGTACTGGATGTTTCAACTCTTTTTGTGGTATTTAGAATCATTTTTGTTACTTTTTAAGTTTCGGTATTTTGGATGATGGTTTACTTAAGAGTTCTTTTTCTTTTTCCTTACATGCTTAATTTCTGATTTTTATGAGAACAAACTCTGAATTCTTGAATTATTCAAGTACTGGATGTTTTAACTCGTTCTGTGTTATTTAAAATCATTTTCATTGTTTTTAAGCTTTGGCAATTTCGATGATGGGTTACTTTATTTCTTTCCTTTGTTCCTTACATGCTTAATTTCTGAACTTTGACTTTTATGACCGTGGTAACTCTAATTATTGAATCGTAGTGTATCAGTGATTTGGGCTTCTTGTTTATGTTATATGTTTCTTACCCTTATTGTCAACTCAACTATAAAAAGTAGAGTCTGTAAACTCAACACTCAGTTTCATGTCACCTGAGTATTGTTTTTGCAGAGCATTATACTTTTAACAGATAAACAACATTTCTTAGTATCTACTAACTAAATATATGCTCCAATGTACTGAGCTTTGTCTGTTGTTCTATCTTTTCTTCATTTTTGTAGATCTCGTAGGGGCTTCCGTTCATCTGCACAGACTAAAATTATGAAGCAAGATCTGATGTTGTTTTATGTGGTAATATAGATATAGGTCTGACAGGAACAAAGCTTGGGTGCGGCGAAGGTGGTTGTGGGGCTTGCACAGTGATGGCTTCTTACTATGATCAACAATTAAAGCGATCTGTGTGAGTCTCTTGTTCCTCCAGATGTTGTGTTTAATATTTAGTTCTTGAATATGACAAATATTTGTGGATTAGATTCGTTATCTGCACGGACAGGTTTCTGCCATTCAAGTTGAATTACTACTTACTGATTAACAAGAAAAAGTGCTCATAAAAAAATGTACAAATTCTTCATGTTATGAAGATTCTTTCATTTCTATGCTCTCTACCAAGAACACCTCAATTTCTTTCTTTCATTGCAAAATTCTTGTTCGACTAACATCTATAGATTACTTGAAGTGAAGGAAGAAGAAGAATATGTCTTAGAAAGAGTAAAAGAGGAGGACAAACCTTTGGGATGTTGAGATCTTGGGTTCTTTTTCTTGTGCCGAAAATTTAAACGAGGTTATTTCCAAGGATTTTAAAAGTAGTTTCAATGAGCGTAACAGTCACTGCCAAAACCGTTACGTAATGACTCCGTGTCATGTATTGACCGTTATGGACCAAAACCGTAGTGGTCGCTCTTTTTTTAATTTCCAAAAAATAGAAAAAGAGCAAAAAGTACAAAAGAAAATGTAAAACTTTAGGAAAATGATTAACATAATAAGATAAACATTACCAACATTAAATGTATAAAAAATGCACGAAAAGCATAAGTTCGAAGTTTAAGTAACACAAGCTCACAAAGTCATCACTATCAAATATCAGTACATATTTACAGTTATTCTGAAATATGATGCCAATATCAGTATATCACCTTCAGACTACAAATAATTGAAATACAGAAATATAAAGTCATCTCCATTTGTTGTGAGGTCCAGTATATGGCTGTGAAGAACCTCCTAACTCAAATTGGCACCCAGACTCCTAGTAGAAGCTGATAAACGCCTGGCTTCTTCCTTCATCTGAAAAGTGTTCATACTTTGTCTTATAGCTTCTTGGAATACATCCTATAAAACAGTAAATCAGGATCTTCCTCATTTAAAGAGATGCACTCCATTTGTGCTATCTAGGGGTGCGGCCCTGCCCAACCCAACCTCGAATTGTGCATATCAATGACCGGACGGGCTAGGCTTGCTTTTAATCGGGCCCAGACGGACTGGCTCGGACCAAGCCCGCTTAATGATTCCAAGGCAAAAAAGTGTCTTTTTAATAAACACACCTTATCGGGCTGGGCCAGCTCGGGCCTAAGGCTCTAGACCCAAGCCCGCACAACTATTTAGTTGGATTGACACCCCAAGCGCTATCCCAATAGAAGCTGACAAATGTTGGGGGTTCTTCTTCCATCTGAAAAGTCTTCATACTTTGTCTTCTAGCTTCCTATAAAATCAGTCTTCCTCATTAATCTCCTGTAAATCAGGAGGGCTTCATCTATGCTATCCCATTCCACCCAGATTCGGACACATTCTTCTTCTTTTTCTTTGCCTATTTGGTTCCCACTCTTCGTAGGTGGTTCTTCGTCAATACCCTGACCTCCTTAGTCCTTAGGGACATGTAGATATCCCTTAACATCTCCTCATTTACGAGCCAGGTGTTCCTTAAGCATGTAATTCCTTTAGATATGATCCTTGCACAATATTTAGATCTATTCTTGTGTATGCCGTTATTAGTATTGTCTCCGTGTTCTCATCCAATATCTGTTTATGTAGTTCTACTCATTCAAGTAATTCACCTAATTCCATGTCCATTCACCTGGATAGAGCACTATTCTAAGATCATGTGCCTAATTCGCTTTCATATACGATGGATTGAAGAGGGGGAGTCCTCAAATAATCTCAAGTTCCTTTCTTTCCAAATCAACAAGGAAATAGCCCCAGACAACACAGATAAGATTGCCTCTTTGGGTATTATCCAGCCCTACTGGTGACCAACTCGATAAATATTTTTGAAAGGAAGACCCAAACCACGCCTAATCGGGAAAGGATTTCCCCAAATCTAACAGAAACAAAACAATGTAATAACAAATGATCCACCCATTCTTCCTAGTGAAAGGCACAAAAAATAGCAGTTTGCTATCTTCCACCCTCTTTTTTTTCTCATCAAGTTGTTACAAGTAAGAATCTTATTTAGAGTGACAGTCCAGAGGAAGAACAGTACATTCGACAGAATATTGGGATTCCACTTATGGGGAAATGGGCGTGAGAGAGCTAACACGAACTAAGCTTCTGAATGTCAATATCGTGAGATATATTGCACTTTAGAAAAAAGATTTATCATGAGATATATCGTTTTGCGGGGGAGTATATCGCATGTCGAAGGAAAAAATATGAAATTTTTCAGTGAAACCACATAAAATACATATTTGAGAATAAAAAAAAGAAAAATGTACATAAGAAATGCAATGGAAATGGAGCAAAGATGTGAGCTTATAACAATGTATAATTGACTAATATTGATATAACTTAGATAAAATGTTTCATTCTTCCATCAACCAATCATAACAATAAAAATATACAATCAAAGTTCCATATATACATCCATGATCCAACCCACCTCCGACCCACTCCAAGAACTACAATCAGAGCAACATGTACTTAAGCTAGAAAATTTAAAATTTTATTTTCCCCCTAATTTCTTCTCCTTAAAGTAAGAAATTTGAATTTTGAACTTAGAAATCTAGTGTAAATGCATCCATTGCATTTGCACTATTTTAGGACTAATGACATACTAATTATACAAAATCTTATTCTAATTTGAAGAAAATTCTTACTTTTTAGGGAAATTTTGCCAAAGCTAGTGCAAATGAGGCAATTTCAATTTCTAATTGACAAATGTAAGTAAGGTGGATACCAAAGTGGGCGATTTTTTTTAAGAAAATAGGAAAATCACTCAAACTCCTTCAAAATCTCCAAAATCATTCCTCTTTGATCTTTCCCCATTTTATAGACTAAGAGGTGAACGAAATATCTCTAACTTATAAAAGAAATATTGTGGGATATATTAGAAATATCGGGAATATTTTGGAAAAAAAAATACTACATGTGAGGAATATTTCGTACCCCCCGCAATACCAAAAGATTTTGGGATACATTAGAAATATCAGAGATATTTCAAACAATGACACACAACTGTAGGAGTGTTTGCACTGAAAAATTGTCATTGAGGCCTCTAAACCAAATCCTAGTGTCCCTACTTTGGGTACGGGGCAAGGAAGAACCAAGACTTTACAGGAGGCGATATAAGCCATCGATCTTCCAATCATTCAAATCTCACCTTAGCTTTGGACACTATACGATCTCGTTGTTCCTGATCTAATAGTACTCTAACATAGGACCTTCCTTATTAAGGGCAAGTTATTAAGGGCAAGAAGGAAGATATTTCCAAATTTGTCTTTGATGCGCGATGAACCATACCATAAATCCTTGTAAAACCTGACTTCCGACCCGTTACCCACCTGAATCTGATGAATGGTGATACCAAGTTTGCCATCGCCATAATCCCTTTCCACAATCCCACTCCATGGGAACCCCTAACCTCCCTAGGTTCCCATTCCCAAATGGAGAATTTCCATATTTGGTGGCTATCACCTCTCTCTAGAGGCTAACCCTTTCTTCCTTGAATCTCCACACCCACTTGTCTAACGATGCCTTATTATATTGACTAAAGGTTTGAGGTTTATACTGCCCCACTCAACGAACGATAGACTCAATCCCACGATACCAGATGGTATTAAATTTATCCCTTTTTCATTCCAAAGGAAATCCCATTGCAACCATTCTGAAGTCATAGTAAACGATCGTGGAATAGTTAGGGTCGATAGGTAATAGGTTGGGAGACTTTGTAGGGTGCTATTGATCAAAGTCAGTTTTCCTCCTTTTGAGAGGAAATTCATTTTCTACCGTGCTAATTTACAGGCAAACATTTCAACCATTGGGGACTACGAAGCTTTAGACTTAAAGCTAGAACCAAGAGGCAAATTTAGATAGACCGAAGGAAGGGAACAACCTTACACCCTAGACATGCAGCTAAAGACTCAATATTCAGGATCTCACCTACACTGATCATCTCGCTTTGCCCATATTAATTTTAATCCTGGAACCACTTTAAAACATCTAAATAGGCATTTAAGATGGGCTAGTTGACGTCATGAAGCCTCACAGAAAATCAAGGTATCATTAGCAAGTTGAAGGTTGAAAATCCTTATGTTCTCTTGACCCACCGAAAATCCCTCGAAGGCCACACCATCCGCTATAACATCCTACTCAATGCTTCCGAGTTCCGAGACTATGAAGCCTCACAGAAAATAGTTAGGGTGTCACCTTGTCTTAATTTCTTGGAGCTCCTGAAAGATCGCCGGACTCCCATTGATTAGAATAAGAATCTATCTATCTTGCTAGCCTAATAGCTATACAAAGATTGCGACCATGTATTTTGGATCCCTTTCTTGGGGTAGTCAATCAATATGTGGCTAGCTATGAACTCCCCAAATTTATGCATTTTAGCGGTAATAGAACCACCCCATCTCCTTTCATGAGGAAACCGAATACAATTAAAGTCCCCATCGACGCCACGGAGCTTCCTATCTTATAATATTATATTCCAATTCCTTCCAAAAAGCCTCGTACTCCAAAGACACTGATGACCATAGATCCCTGAGAAGTGAGAACACCCAACCACAGTTTACACAAATTGATCTATATAGGATAGAGATTAAATAAGCCCCCTGTTTTGAGTCTAGACATTCTACTTTCTCCTTGTCCCAAACCATGAAATCCCTCCTAAAGCTCCTATCGGTGGGATAGATAGCCAATCTGCACGAGCGTCCCCAGATATCCTGATAAGATAATTTTGAATTTGCTTTAGTTTTGTTTCTTAAATGCAAAGAATTGACGGCCTCTTGGCTTTGACAAATTGTTTAATGGCCGAGCGTTTAGCTACCTGAACTAGCCTCTAATGTTCCAGGAAATAAGACTGGGACTTGTCACTAATGACACTGAAGGACCCTCCACTTTCGGGTGCAAGTGCAACTAGACTCTTCTTTATGACTGTGTTTATTGTAGTTGACACTTCTCTAGTCTCCTTAGCTCCATTGCTAAGCTTTTCTCGTCACCTAGGGAATGTATTGGCTTGTGGCCGCCTGTGGTTCCTACATTATTTTCTCTTTTCATCACGTAAATATCCTTAGATTTAGCCGATATTTTAAAATATCGCGAAAATACCCATTATTGCTGGTTTGATATATTTATAAATCGGTGATATTTATTCCTTTAATTTGTAATTTTAATCATTGCTGAGATTTAGGTGAGAAATACTCAGAAAAAAACCCCATACTTGAAAATCTCCCTACAAAAACTTCAGTCAATAAAAACCTGAAAACGAGATTTATAACACTGTATTTGATTCATTGCCTTCGTCCACATAGTCCAACTCCCAGTGGTATTCTGGAAGATACAAACCAGAGCTTTGGTCTAGCTTTTGGACAACTCTGATCTGGCTTGGTAAAATTAAGAAAATTGCCTTAGAGTAACCATACGGTGTTCCCTCTTGGTGATCACATCAAATTACATCAACCCAGATCGAGAATGTTGACCAGTCTATCAATCCTGCCTGATAGCTATGACACTTTTCACCCAGTATAATTGTGTTCTGTCAGTTCTCTATATCCGGCAGATGTAAGTTCTTTTGTTTTTGCCAGTAAACCTTTATTAATCGAGTTTCTATGATATCTTACATGTATCACATTTGTTATGAATACGTAGCACCTATTCTTTCTTCTTTTTCTTCTTGCTTATGGTGCTTTATTGGATGATTGTAATCTGTGATGCATTAACTCTTACATTATCATTAATTTGTAAATGATATCACTGCTTTTGTTATGTGAAATTTGTTGCAGGCATTATGCTATCAATGCATGCTTGGCTCCTCTGTATTCTGTAGAAGGGATGCACATAATTACTGTGGAGGGCATTGGGAGCCGTAGACTTGGATTGCACCCAGTCCAGGTGACATATGCTACTTCTTGCTGTTTCGTCTCCTTGTGCTTACTATTTTTTCAGTGCTTCTCATTTACATATGCATTGCCGGTGCTGCTTGTTAATAATTTCAGGCACCGTACAGATTAATCCTTATATGAGCATTTTTGAGTTGTTAGACACTAGGGGTCAAACACTTGCTCCGTAACCGACCTGATTACATAAGGGGGAAGAAACGGCAACCCACACCCTCCTGTCTAACCTGCTGTTTATTCCCCTATTTTTTAATTCATTTTTTGGTTTGGAAGATATGAGATATCCTTACATTGTCCCATTGTATTCCCCCAATACTCTGTGACTTTACTCTCTTGGAAAATAATCACAGAATTTTACTGTATCTAAATACCAATGTAATAAACAATTAATTAGTATAAAAATATAGCAATTGTAGTCTTAGGGACGAAAAAAACTCTCCTCACGTAGGAACCTACTATTTCACCGGTAAGATCTATCTCTCTAGTAGTCTATTACCAGAGTCCAAGGTATTAAACTTCAGTTTCGGTATAAACTTCGATCGCTAAGGAAGTTGACACGTTTCGAGGAAGTTTAAGGAAGTCTAAGGAAGTTATGTAAAAATTAAAGAAGTATAAGAAACTTTAAGGAAACATTGGAAATCTAAGATGAAACTTTAGAAATTCAATACTTAAGCATAAATACACATCTAGAATTCATTATATTACTGGTGCAAGCATGTAGTACTCAAATGTGAGAATCATATTAAGTGACATGCGTTATCTGCTTGTCTGAGTTGTAATTTTTTCTTGGTATTTCTCTGGATTGTCAATTTTTTAAAACTATATTTCATCTTCTTTGTCAAGTGAAGGGGTATGTATTTTCTTTATTTTTCAATGATTATCCATGTTAATTGTTTTGGAAACCTAAAAACCTTATGAATGCACATTGAAGTTGATAAATAATTGAAATTCAATTTAGTTTGTAAACCTATTTCATTCTACAATTGATGAGCTCAATGTTTTTACAATACTGAATCAATATGTGAAGAGGAGGAAATGGACAGTTAAATAATTTTGAATTTATGAAATACTGTTAGAAAATTATTTGATTTTTTTAACATTACTAAAAAGTCATTATGGGCATAATATACTAATAACAAGATTATTAGAATAATACTAGTAAGGTTAATGCTAACCACACTCTAATAATAAAATTATAATTTATAATAAAGTTAATGCTAGCACACTCTCTTTTAAAGTTAATTATATTTATAATAAAGTTAATGCTAGGTACACATGTCTTTCCTTATGAAGCATGTAAGTTTAAAACGAGTGAAACTAGCATTACCCTTTTAAGTTAAAACCTGAAGTCCTTCAATTTACAGATATTTTCTATACACTTCGGTTAACTTCTACTGAAGTTCTACATTTTTTCAACAATTTTTTTCTATTTCCATCGAAGTTTACGGAAGTTTACTAGGAAGTCCAGTATTTTTAAAATACTAATACATTTCACTTCGGACACCACGGAAGTCGACTCAATTCGGTCAACTTCGACGGAATTGAGTCGATTTTTGATACCATGCCCAATAGTCATTCCGGCAATTAGTGCAAGATGGAAGCTGAGGATTTGGCTGATGGATTGCTGAATATGCGACTCACAAGTGAAGAAGAAGATGAAATAGTAGTCTCAAAAGTTGATAGAAAAGAGATCAGAGAGGCTTGTTCGTTAAGTCTTTTGGGCCGTTTTCTAACGATGAAATCGATCAATGTTAGAGCAGCAAAGAACATGATGAGACAGACATGGCGTATGGGAGATGATCTATCAATCTGAAGTGGGTTTTGGGATTCTCCGATTTAAGTTTTCGACAGAATTTCAACCCAGATGGGTGGAGGATCATGGCCCATGGAATTTTGATAATCATCTCTTATTACTGAAGAGATGGGAACCTGGTTTAACGGTCATCACGACAAAGTTTAACCATACACTGTTTTGGGTGCAAGTATGGGGGTGCCCTATGAATTGATCAGACGATGTTGGTGAAGATGTAGGGAAAAAATGGGTCGGTTAATTAGAGTGGAGGATCGATCTCAATCGAAAGAGAATGATAGCGACCTTCGGTTGAGGGTGGAGATTCCTATAGAAAGACCTCTACGGCGGGGAGGCTTTATCAAAGATGCAAATGGTAACTGGGCTTGGGTTGATTTCAGGTATGAAAGGTTAACAATCATCTGTTACAGGTGTGGCTGTTTGGGTCATCAAATCTCACAGTGTTCAATCAGGCCATCGGAGTAGGAGGTCGACGAACAGCTACAATATGGGGACTGGTTATGGGGAGTTACTGGTAGTAGAGATTTGATTCGTGGTCATCGGCGTGGGAGGACTCGAGAAGAAGCACCGGTGATAGTGACATCGGAACCTACCATGAATGCCGGTGAACCAATTTCCAAGCCACTGGATCTTTTGACAGCGGTTACAGTTGCACCATTGAAAATCCCGGGATTCACGCATCTTTAACTAAGGAAAGAGTTTTAGGTTTTCAAAAACCTTCAGTTACCTACCTCATCAAAATCCTTCCAAGTGGGATACGTGCGCAAGAAGATTGGAATGGAATCCGAAATACCCGGATTAGAAAGTTTAAAGTCTACTATACTGGGTGATAAGCGCGCGATGAGGGGTCTGGTAACCGAAAAGGAAGGAGCCCACGCTATTCATTCTCAAGTTGAAACCAAAAAATCCATAGAGGGGATGTCGGGTTCAATTGTTCAATTGGGAGAACCGTCAACTGGGGGGGGGGGGACTTGGAAAAGTTCAGGAAATAAGATATCCAATCAATAAAATTTATTACTGTTCCACAAAGCTTCCTACAGTCCCATGCATCTCATGGCTCCCAACTGGAAAATAAAAAATCAAAATACAAAGGAGATGTCCTAGTTGAAAAAGGTTGACAGATCGGAATTTATGCAATGGGAAAATGGAAAATTCGAAACACCAAAAGTGGGCTCAAAAAGAGGAATCCTATTGGAATCACAAAAGAACGAAGTGGAGGAGGGACCGAAGTGAAAGAAAGAGAAAAGAGTTGGGTCAGACAACGAATCTGATAACAGTTTGATTAAGGCGGGCGTTGCGGAGCAACCCCGCCAATCGCAATGAGGCTACTAAGTTGGAATTGCCGGGGGCTTGGGAACCTTTGTGCAATTCGAGCCCTTCTCCATCTGGTGAAGGAAAAAGATCATTTCATTCTATTTCTCATGGAAACAAAAATGGATGTCCGAGGAATGACGACAATTAAGCAAAGATTGAGTTTTCAGCATGTTTTGGTGGTACCAATCATTGGAAGAAGTGGAGGGCTAGCATTAGTATGGATGGAAAATGTTGAGGTGATGATTCAAAACTATTCCCAATACCACATTGATGCTCATATCAAGGAAGGACACAACCCGGAATTGCGATTCACCAGGTTCTATGGTAACCCGGAAGTAAGCAAAAGGAAGGAATCATGGGCGCTACTTAAGCTGTTGAACCAAATGAGTGGAATACCATGGATGTATATGGGAGACTTTAATGAAATTTTGTCTAACGAAGAAAAGCAAGGAGGTCTCGTTAGAGTTCAACAGCGAATGATGAATTTCTGGGAGGCATTGACTGAATGCCAGTTCATCGATATGGGCTACATGGGAGTTGATTTTACATGGAATAATATGAGGGAAGATGAAGAAAATATTCAAGAGCGACTGGATAGAGCTTTGGAAACAACAAGTTGGTTAGACCGGTTTAAGGGATCTGGGGTTCAACATATCCCTTCTACTACCTCTGATCATGTTTTGCTACTCATAGAAGTGAAAGATCAACTTAACCCAGATCGCCAAAGGAAGAAGATACACCGTTTTGAGGAGGTCTGGGCCTCTAAACCGGAATGTGAAGGAATAATTAGAAGTGTTTAGGAGAGTGAAGTACAAGATGGAAGTCCTATGTTTCAAGTGACGGAAAAAATAAAGCATTGTCGGAATCTTCTTGTAGCTTGGAGCCGGGTTGCATTCCGGAAAGATAAGAAGGAGCTTGAGAAAAAAAGAAATTGGTGGAGGAACTTATGAAGGGAAACAAGGAAGGGAGGCATCAGGCTTCAATCCATCGGATTAATGAGGAAATTAATGGTTTCCTTCTCAATGAGGAAATCCATTGGCGACAAAAATCGTGGGCTATATGGTTATCATCAGGGGACAAAAACACAAAATACTTTCATCAAAAAGCCTCTCAACGTAAATGGA
Source organism: Tetracentron sinense (assembly GCA_015143295.1). Taxonomy (NCBI): domain Eukaryota; kingdom Viridiplantae; phylum Streptophyta; class Magnoliopsida; order Trochodendrales; family Trochodendraceae; genus Tetracentron; species Tetracentron sinense. The sequence continues at coordinate 140,198 of JABCRI010000681.1, read as the reverse complement.
AAAATTCTATTTTAAGGTTGTTGGATAGTAATGCCAGGTGGATAGAGGATGAAGAGGAGAAAGGGTCTGTAGCTACGGCCTATTTTCAAGATATTTTCACCTCAAGCAATCCTTCTATGATTAGCCGAACCACGGGGGCAATGAGTAGGGTGATCGATCCGGATCAGAATAGCGAACTTCTTTGTCCATTTACAACGGAAGAGATCCAAGGTGTGAAAAATCGACTCAATTCGGTCAACTTCTGCCGAATTGAGTCGACTTCGGTGATGATCGAAGTAAAATCAACCTGTATTTTAAAAATACTGGAAATCGTGTTGCACTTCGGCCAACTTCGGTAAAATTCGATGGACTTCGGCTGAACCCAAAAATTTTAGTAGAAAAATTACCTAACTTCGGTGGAAGTTCACCGAAGTCTACATAAATGTAAACAAAGGGGAAATGAGAGATTATTTGTGGCAAATTTGTAGACTGAAATCAGTCTCACTAACAAAAACAGGGTTTGATTAGCATGAACTTCAGTTCCCACTAACCAAAAGAATAAAAAAATTTCATTTTGATAGTTGGCTTGCTACAGAAAACCCCCATGAAGACTCCATTTGAGACAAGCACAACAAGATAATTGAGAAGTTTTTTGTAAAAAAAGGACAGTAGTGTTCGGCAGAGAGATTAGAGGAGGAATAGTCGAATAGGTTTAGGGTACTTACCTGGATGAATGGTAGGCGAGCTTGTTGTCTCCGTTGCCATTGCTGTCGCCGATGCCGATCGCAGAATGCCAAACCCTAGAGTTTGTTCTCCACTTCTCTCGTTCTCCCTCTCCCATTTTGTTTTTGAATGAATAAGAACCAACGAGTTTGGTTTTCAACCTAACTTATAAGTAAACCGGTAATGCTATTACCACTCCCATCTTCCATTTGTTTAGTGAGTAAGGGTAATGCTATTACCACTCCCATCTTCCCTTTCTTTAGTTAGTACCCAATAAATGGGTTTTACACTTTTACTTAACTAAAAAAAAACAGATGGATCTTATTATAAAAATATTAGAAAAAAAATATTATAAAAATATTAACCACAAGGGTTTGTAATTCTTGACTAAAGTTAAATATTTTTATAGTATTTTTTTACAAAAACCAAAGTTATATTGTTGAACCCCAAGGACTAATGAATCTTAACCACAGTTAATATAGGTTAAAAGGGACACGTGTTATCCCAGATCTCCTTTTTAAGTAAATAATTTACTAACAATATTTCAAAAGTTAATAGTATTTAACTATATAATTTCTTCGTTTTTGTACATTTTATAGGTAATAAGATTATGCCCAAAAGGGCTTATTTGAAATACTAACATTTTGACTAATTAATTAGCTATAATTTATAACTTAACATGATATTTTTAGTACAAAAAATTCTAAATATGATATGTTATGTAAAAAAAATTATATAACAAAAAAATTAATGTGTTAAAAATTAATATTGATTTATGTTATACACAATAAAAAATCAATAAAATTGTAGTGTAAGTTTTTCAAATTTCTAAAACAATTAACATGGATAATTATTAAAAAAATAAAGAGAATAAAATTACCTTACATATTCCCTTCCCTTGATAAAGAGAACAAAATGTGGTTATAAAATTTGACAATATAAAATAATATCAAGAAGAAATTACAACATATACAAGCAGACAGCGTATGTCACGCAGACAGCGTGGGTAGTCAAGTGACATCAGCTGTTCAGTTGTTTTTGAAATCTGGTTATATGCTAAAAAAGATAAATTTCACTCATATTGCATTGATACCTAAGAAAAAAAGTCCTCAGCATATGCAAGACTTTAGACCTATTAGTTTATGTAATGTCATCTATAAAATAGTGTCAAAAGTCTTAGCAAACCGTATGCAAGGAGTTTTATCTAGAATCAAATCCGACTTTCAGAGTGCTTTCCTCCCGGGAAGACTTATATCTGACAATGTGGCAATAGCTTATGAACTGATGCATACTATGAAACAAAGAAGGAAGGGTAAAACTGGATGGATGGCAATGAAGCTAGATATGAGCAAGGCATATGATAGGGTGGAATGAGTTTTCTTGAAGGTCTCCTTCGCAAAAAAGGGCTTTGATAGTAGGAGGGTTGAACTCGTCATTAGCTGTGTTTCTTATATATCATACTCTGTTCAGGTGAATGGTTCTCCCAAGGGATACATTAAACCTACTCGTGGTCTATGACAAAGTGATCCTCTATCGTCATATTTATTTCTTATATGTACAGAAGGACTTTTGGCATTGTTGAGGGAGTAGGAGAGAGGTGGCTTAATCCATGGTTTTTCTGCAAGCAGGTACGGTCCAAAAATTTCTCATTTGTTATTTGCTGATGCTAGCCTCCTTATGTCTCAAGCCAATGTAAATGAGTGTAAAAATATTCTGAAGACTCTTGAGGTATATGAACAAGCTTCGAGACAGGAGATAAACAGAGAGAAGACTTCAATCTTCTTTAGCCCTAACACATCCATAGTGGTGCAGCAGGAAATAAAAAATTTGTTGGGAGTTCAAAATGAAACACTGAATGAGAAATATTTGGGGCTTCCAATTATGGTTGGAAAATCTAAAACTCGTACTTTTAGCAGCCTTAAGGAGAGGATAATAAAAAAGATCAGTGGTTGGAAGGAAAAAACATTATCGAGAAGAGGCAGGGAAATTTTGATTAAAGTAGTGGCCCAAGCCATTTCAGCTTATACCATGTCTTGCTTTAAGCTTCCTAAATCTTGTTGTTCAGAGATTCAATCTGCTATCTCAAAATTCTGGTGGGGTTAGAAGGACTCAGAGCATAAGATTCATTGGGTTAGCTGGGTAAAGATGTGCAATAAGAAGTCTAGTGGGGGGTTAGGCTTCCGAGACCTTCAAACTTTCACTTTAGCTCTCTTAGCCAAGCAATGTTGGAGGCTCCTTCAGAATCCTCAGTCCATTTTTTACCGGGTGTTCAAAGCTAAATATTTTCCATCTGGATCTTTTCTTATTGCTAGAAGGGGATCAAATCCGAGTTTCATTTGGACAAGTTTTATGGCAACGCAAAGTCTTTTTCAACAATTAATGGTGTGGAAAGTGGGAAATGGGAATGATATAAATATTTGGCAAGATAAATGGACACTGCGACCACTATCTATCAATACAGAAATTCCTTTTTTAAACAAGGGTTGGAGACTTAGTTGACCCAGAGAGTGGAAGGTGGAATATTCCTCTCATTGATAGTGTCTTTGATGATCATGATGCAGACATGATTAAGGCAGTCCCGTTGAGTGAGCTATCCGGTCTTGACAAGATTGTTTGGCATCCAGGTAAATTTGGGGTGTTCTCAGTGAAGCCGGCTTACCATTTTGCTACTTGAGGAGTGGCAAAAAATAACGAAGATGGAGCAGAAGGATCAAATGCAGCAGTCATGAGGAGATTATGGAAGCGAAGCAAATGCAAACATTTCATGTGGAGAGCTTGTACAAACTCACTCTCATCGTTGGCAAATCTGTACAAGCGAGGAGTACCAATGGAAAAGTCATGTTGTATTTGCATTATCATTCTGAGACAGTGACTCATGCATTATGGGCTTGTCCATTAGCTCGTAATGTATAGGCACTAATGAAGGGAAGGGTTCAAAAGATTGCTACCTCTGAGGATGTTCTACAAATTATGCTCGAATTGGAATCTCAAGCTTCAAAGATGGAATTGGAAATGGGGACGATGATTGCATGGGCCATTTGGGATTCGCGAAATAAGATAATCTTTGAAAAATTCTAACTTCATCCGAATCAGATCTTGTAGAAAGCCAAAAGCCTAAAACTCTCTTAGATGATTTCCAATGGTTGACTGTGTGTCGACTCCCACAATCAGGTGGTTCCAGTTCAGTCTAAAATGAGACTTTCATTTTCTTTGCTCAAGTTGTGTTGAAATGTGACCAAAACAGGGTAAACGCTGAGAATGATTCTGAATATTTGTAATTATATGTTTTACTTACTATTAATAAAATTCTCTACCTTTCATTCAAAAAATTAGTAAAAAAAAATATACTTACATAAGCTATATTTAGTTTCAAACAATTATAAGAGGGCAGGTAGTGTGACGCATATGGAGTGTTGCCTATGCCTGACACTGTTTTAAGCCGCACAAGATATCTTTGGGTTACCTTCCAAAAAAAAAAACATAACTTTGGGTCCACTGTGAATGGTTGGCCCGCCTCTTGGCGAACCCCCAAACTGAAAACCACAGTGGCAAATCCTACCCATTGGATTGGAGGGTTTTTTCATCATTGGCTTTGTGATCAGGTTTATAGAACCCATGGATAGTAAAAATGGGTTCAGGTCCATGATGGAGAACACTCAATAATTACGGCTATGATTTACCGATTAGGTTGTTTTTTAATATAGGGTTCACCAAGAGGTTGGCCAATCGTTGATGGATTCAATGGGCCCAGTGGCACGCCAAATGGCACGAAACAGTGTCACGCCTAAGCAACACTCGCTATGAGTCATGCTACCTGTCTTCCTACTATAAATATTTACTTATATATTTACATATATGTATATATTATGCCTCTATACTCAGTATTAGAAGTCAGTGAGTCTTGGGAATTCAACCTGATTAATTACGGTTTAGGAAAACCCCATCATAATACAACCAATGGGTTGGAAACATCCACCCTGATCCAGAAAAATTTGGGGCTGGTTTGGTGGGGTGGCAAGGCAGGGTCAAAGATTGCCACCCCTATTAGGAGCTAACTTTTAGATGATAATGGCATTTCTCCACGCATCTTGGTTGGGCTGGTGACAACTGACATGTTCTTGCTGCATACAGTAATTTGGTCATCTGACTTATTTGTAACTTGTGTATAGTGAGTTTGAAAGAGATTTTATTTCCTAGTCCTCTGTCTTGGCTGTGGCATTGGTTTTTTCTTCAGTATATGATAGGATTTTGTAGAAAGCTTTTTAGGCCACCTTTGATATGGGCTACCATCCCTATCAGAACAAGATAAGATTGTTCAAGTTGCGAACTTGGAATGCTTAACTATATTACAATCTTAGGGTGAAACTTAAGTAAAAAATGTAAAATGCCAAATAAGCATGGATAACTTGCTCAACATATACAATGAGGATTTTTTAATATAAATTAAATTTTGATAATTGGAAGGATTAAGGTACCAAATTGGAAAATGCAATCATCAGTTCAAAAACTGAGATCAAGTACAATGTGTATAGTTTTTGTTGGCCATCAGACTATACGATGTGAAGTTTTTCATTTTCTTTTTTCTTTAGTGGTAAGTTTACATTATCTGAATGGTGACCATGTGCCTAAGTAATGTAACGGACCCTGCCAAAACTGTTACGTAACGGTTTCGACGAGTTTTATTACTATGCTAATTTCAGCATTTGGAAAGAATGTAAGACTAATCCAAATGTAAGGAGCTATTTTTGTCAATTGAGACAAAACATGAAAGTTGACTTTTTTGTTATTTAACAAAACACATGTAGGAGGAATATTTTGTCCATTTGAGAAAAAGCATGTAATATATATATATATATATATATCATTTTAGGAAAACATGTGTAAAAGGGGGTTTTTTCATTATTTGAAAAACCATATGTAAGAGAGGCATTTAAGGGAACACACATTTTGAGTGGTAACTTTTTTATTTGAGAATAAAAGACTGAAGTTTTTTTTTGTCATTTTGAAAAGTACATACTAGACGAGGTACATTTGTCATTAAAATATATAAGAGCACCTTCTCTCCCTTGCGCATAAGCAACACCTTTCTCTCTCTCTCTCTCTTATTTATGCTGATGTAGATTTTAACATTTTTTCATATTTTATATGGTCCCACAAACTTCTTTATCAGCAAACGGGGGTATTTTTAATTTTTTTACCATTTGTAAAAACACATGTAAATGGCTATACTCATCATTTGTAAAACATAAGAGGGGACAAATATTAAAGAGCTGTTTATGCTATTTGAAAATAAATAAATTAAAAGGATGTTTTTTTCATTTTGGAAAAATGTATTTAAGTGGGGCATATTTGCAATTTGACACATGTAAGATGAAACACATGTAAGAGGGACATGTAAGAGGAGCATATGAGAGTAAATACATTAAGACGCATTTTTTTCCATTTGAGGAAAAATATAATGGTATTTTTGTCATTTGTCAAGTTTCATATTCAATTAAAACACTTCTAAAAGTGGTACATTCTTCATATGGAAAAAAAACCCTTGTGAATAAGCTGCACTCTCTCTTTAGAAAATTTCTATATATTTTTTTTGTATTTTTGTTGGCCCACTAATTCACACGCACAATATATACATGGTGGGTGATATGTGTTTGGCACTGTTGCCTATGTGTTACGTGATTTAGTGCTGCATGGAGGAGGTTTGGGTCAAAAAAACAAACAAACCGATGTTGAGGCTCCATTGTGTGCCACCTGGCAAAAAATTAGCCTGGTCGAATTACCGTAGGTCATATGATTGGCCAAATTTTTTTCAGGTGGCACATAAGGGGGACCCGCATGTCTTTTTTTTTAGTTTTCCAAAACACCCTCCAATTTTACTCAACCACGTAACACATAATTTTTGCTAGGTGGCATGCAAGGGATACCTGCACGTCGATTTTTTTGTGTGGCTCAAACACCCTCTACGTGGCACTCAACACTTGACGCATAGGAAATACTGCCTATGCATCAAGCACACACAAAGAAACATATAGTTAAATGCAGAAAAAAGATGCATGTTTGTTCCTCTCAAAATTTGGGACAGCCTCACGATTTGGTCAGATGTTGGAGACCAGGGTCAAGCTCTTTGGAAGACACTCCCTTTTGCTGCCTATAGGGTGAGAGGAATAGTTTTTTTTTTTTTTAAATTTAAAAATTTCTATTTTTATGGCATGACCAAGTCTTCCCAAGAGGTGATTGAGAAGATATTGTGGCTTCTTCATCTTTGGCCCTGTGTTCTCAAGGGCTATAAAGGAGCTAGGAGAGTCCCTTTTGGTCCTCACTGGATCTTTTTTTTCCCAGGCTTTGCCTATTTAGTGAAATTATCTAAACTTGCATGTTTTGTTTATCTAAAAATTTGAAAATAGTTTTGAGCACCCTCTGATTAAGCTGCAGTAGTTCAACCTGATGCATGCTTCACAGTTCACACATGGAAAGCAAACGTTGATTTCTTCAAGTGGTATTTAAGTTAATTCTTTGCTTGAAATGAGTTAAAAAGAAAAGCACTTCACACTGGGATGCTTGAACTGACAGAGCTGCTCTTAAGTGTCTCAATTGCACTCCCGTCCATTACTTTGGCCTAACTAACATTCGTACAGTTAAAGCAGGTGTACTTAGCCCTAATATTGAATGTATAGTGTATACACCTAAATTTGAACTAAAGAGTTATTATACCCATCTATGATCTACTGGAGACCTTCAAACTTTTGAATGCATTGAAAACTGTGCTGCTTGTGATGGTCTTATTATCACCTTAAATATTCAAATATAACCTAGACACCTCATTTCTCTCATTGTGTGCAGTAAAATTTTCGGCACCTTTCGATTTTTTGTGTACTTTGTCACTTAAGAGCAGCTTTAAGTGTGCAGTAAAATTTTTGGCACGTTTAACCATTATTTCTTAAGGAGGTACTAGTGCTTAGGAAATAATGGTTATATGTGGTGTTCACAGTATTTTACTTACAATACTAGTGATTTTGATTTTCTATGTTTTAACTTCTGCATATTCTCCTGCATGTTTGAAATTTCAACATGGTCTGCAGGAATCATTAGTCCTTGCTCATGGCTCACAATGTGGATTTTGTACTCCTGGTTTTATTATGTCCATGTATGCATTATTGAGGTCAAGTCAAACACCACCAAGTGAAGAGCAGATTGAAGAAAGCCTTGCTGGAAATTTGTGTCGATGCACAGGTTACAGACCAATAATTGATGCATTTCGAGTTTTTGCCAAAACTGATGATGCTCTATATACCAATAGATCTTCACTAAGCCTTCAAGGAAGTGAGTTTGTGTGCCCTTCAACTGGAAAGCCATGCTCATGTGGATCAAAGGATGTCAACGGTCATAATACTACCAAACAGAGTACTACTTGTGGCAAAAGATACATGCCTGTCTCTTATAATGAAATAGATGGAAGCACATACTGTGAAAAAGAGCTGATTTTTCCTCCTGAGCTCTTGATGAGGAAGTTAACACCTTTGAATTTGAGCGGATTTGGAGGACTAAAGTGGCATAGACCCCTAGGACTTCATCATGTGTTAGATTTGAAAGCAAGATATCCAGATGCGAAGTTAGTTGTTGGTAATTCTGAGGTGGGAATTGAAATGAAGTTGAAGGGTATTCAATATCAGGTCTTGATTTCTATTGCACATGTTCCCGAACTTAATTTTTTTAGAGTGAAGGATGATGGGTTGGAGATCGGTGCTGCTGTAAGACTGTCAGAACTCCTTGACGTTCTTAGAAAGGTTGTAGCAGAGCGTGATGCTCATGAAACTTCATCATGTAAGGCCTTTATTGAACAGATAAAATGGTTTGCTGGGAAGCAGATAAAAAATATTGCTTCTGTTGGCGGGAATATCTGCACTGCCAGTCCAATATCAGACTTGAACCCACTCTGGATGGCTGCAGGTGCGCAGTTTCGAATAATTAACTGCAAAGGAGACATTAGAACTACCCTAGCTAGAGATTTCTTTCTGGGTTACCGCAAGGTGGATTTGGCCCGTAGTGAAATTTTACTCTCAATATTTTTGCCATGGACTAGACCTTTTGAGTATGTGAAAGAATTCAAGCAGGCTCACCGAAGGGATGATGACATTGCAATTGTAAATGCTGGAATGCGTATTTCTCTTGAAGAGAATGGTGAAAAGTGGGCAGTTGCAGATGCATTAATTGTTTATGGTGGGGTGGCTCCTGTTTCGCTTTCTGCATCAAAGACTAAAGATTTTCTTATTGGGAAGAGTTGGGATCAGGAACTGTTGCAAGGTGCTTTGAGCGTATTAGAAAAGGACATTTTTCTGAAGGAAGATGCACCAGGAGGGATGGTGGAGTTCCGCAAATCTTTAATCCTAAGTTTCTTTTTCAAATTTTTCCTGTGGGTTTGTCATCAGATGGATGGGAAACAATCATTTAAAAAAAGCCTTCCACTGTCCCATCTGTCAGCCATACAATCTTTCTGCAGGCCATCCTCTATTGGAAGCCAGGACTATGAAATTACAAAAAGTGGGACAGCTGTAGGATCTCCAGATGTTCATCTCTCATCAAAACTTCAGGTAACATGGCACATCTATAGTATTATTGGTGATAACAGTCTGCTGATTACTGGAAGTGGTTCCACAATTTACGTTTTGAATCGGTGAAGCTATTTTGATTTTGAATATTGAAATTTATAATTAGCGTAGTTTCTATTTTTTTTTGTTTGTCTATTTGATTATTTAAAGTATTTAGACTTTGATTCATATAATATAGATTTCTCTGCATGCATTATGAGCAAGATAAACATGGGTGCACTAGTTCATGCATGCATGCACTATGTGCATATGCATGTGGAGAAAAGCCAAGTAATGTCTGTGTTAACTGATTTATGAACACATTCATGCATTTTGAATGAGATAAAAGTTCCTGCCGTAACTGATGCGTGTATGTACTATGAATTCACTCCTGCCGTGGATAGTTGAACACTATCCATTTATAACCAATACTAGTGGAACGCACGTGCGATGCACGTGAGTGTATGATAAAAAATTGTATAAAAGGGTAGAAAAATAATATGCTCGGTAGATTTGTTAGAGGGATAGATAGAGCGGCATCAACTGTAGATCACTAAGGAAGACATACCAATAGCCCCATAAATCTAAACCTCAAGTTGACACTTAAATCCATTAAGCCTATAAATCAACAGCAAGAACTCTAAATAGAAAATTTCAATTATCACCTTTGCAAAACCGTATACTTCAATCTTTAGAACTAAAAACTGTAAAAGTTATCCCAATAATCTGAATTTTAACAACGAACACGAAATCATGCAAGTTCTAGTCTAAAAATGAAAATTCAATCACTATTTAAAAATAAAAAATAAAATTACTCCAACAAATCCAAAACCATCCAAGCAAGTAATTTAAAGTACCATCAGAGAAAGAGATAGACATTTAAAATGATATCCCATGAAGTATTAGATATTTGAGAGTACAACAGATCCCAAAATTAAATCTAATGGTAACACAACCCATTACGGGTGTTCAGACATAAAAATAAATAAAGAAAAAAACCCAGCTCTCCTCATGGAGACTCTGTCACATCTTGCCAACCTTAAAGGCCTCTATCTTGAACCGAGTAAACTCATTCGTTGCCAACAACATTGTTGGGAAACGCTTCAAACTCGCCTAGCGAAATTCAACCTTCGGCACTGCTACGTTCTTCACCATGGCTTACATCTTCGCTGTCAACATTAGCATCCTAACCGATTTCGGCATTACATGTTCGAGTTCGACGGCGACTTGGAAAGGTCTCCAGAAAAGTGTTATCGATCTACATCTTTTTCCATATCCATGGGGCTGGCTGTCTCCAACTGCATGCCCTTCTGTAACGTCTCACCAAGGGTTGCAACTTGCAACCTTTAAAAATGTCTAAATACAAACGGTTACTATGGAGTTGGAGAGAAGGAAGAGGAATTCAACTGCTATTTAGTGGGGGGTATGGAAGCAAGGTAGTGGGGGTACGAAATTACTTTCATACCCTTACTCATTATTGTTTAATGTAATCATAACATAAGACGTTTTTATGAATAATAATAAAAAAATCAACCAACTTTTTGACCCCCTCATTCTCTTTATAATAGTAGAGATGTTAAAAATAGATCTATTCCCCACTGTATGCCTAAAGCATTTCCAAACATTGCCTTCATTTTCCAAGCAGCTGCTGATTCTTGTTGACTGACACTATCCAGCTCGGATAGTTTTCTTGTTGCCCCATTAATGTTTCCCAGGCTAATCATTTGGTTACACTAAAGCTAGGTTAGTATAAATTGAAGGCTGAAATCTGCCAGCAGTTCAATGGGTTTTCTTGATCAGCTCATAACTACATAGGAACAGGCATACTATTTTAGTCATCACCATCTCACTACTGAGATGTTCTACATTCTCAACAGACTGGGTGTTTTTTCCCCATATTGGGGATTGTGAACTTAAATTGGGAATTTTTATGACAAAGTCATTCCATTCTTTATTTATTTGGTTTCTCTTCAACCTACCATGATAATAATCTTTTTACAAAAAAATTGTATGCTAAGTTGTTTTCTGTCTTGCAAAAGTAGCTTCTTGACTTAAGTGTGGATGCCATAACTTTTACCAGGTTACAGGGGAGGCAGAATACGCTGATGACACACCGATGCCTCCTAACAGTTTACATGCTGCTTTAGTATTGAGTAGAAAACCTCATGCCCGTATACTCTCTATAGATGATTCAGGAGCCAAGTCTTCACCTGGGTTTGCAGGTTTGTTTCTTTCTAAAGATGTACCCGGTGGTAATAATATTGGACCAGTTGTTTACGATGAGGAACTATTTGCTTCAGAATTTGTAACTTGTGTGGGTCAGGTATAAAGATTTCTACATACTAATCATTTTTTCAGTTGTTGAACTGTTATTTGTTGCTTTTATAATGTGACAAATGATTATTATATGTAGATTATAGGGGTGGTTGTGGCTAATACACATGAAAATGCAAAGTTCGCTGCAAGGAAGGTTCATATTGAGTATGAAGAGCTCCCAGCAATCTTATCCATAGAAGATGCCCTCAAATCCAAAAGTTTCCATCCTAATTCTGAGAGATGTATGAAAAAAGGGGATGTGGAGCTCTGTTTCCAATCAGCTGCATGTGACAAAATTATAGAAGGGGAGGTTCAAGTAGGAGGTCAGGAACACTTCTACTTGGAGCCACAGGGCAGTGTGATATGGACAATGGATGGTGGAAATGAAGTTCATATGATTTCATCTACCCAAGTAGGTTATTCATGCTTGAAATTTAGACATATTATCCTATTTCGTAAAATTTTATGAGCTCTTACATATGTTGGACTATGTGTCTAGTGTTTTATGTTGTTTCTTCTTACATATTTTCATATGGTGAATTTCTTATGTTGTTCGTTTCTAATTTATCAGTATAGCTGTAGTTATCACATGATGACACTTTGGTCATAAAATGTTGGAATCCCATGCATTTAGTTTTTTATATCTTTTATGTTATAGTGGCTTTTCCTTGTTGACGGGTGGTTATGGTATTCTATTTTATGTATACCGTGTGTATCTCTACTAATATAAATAGGATTCTTTTGTTCAAAACGTTGATTGATATTTTTGTTAATTCCAAAAATGCCCTTGACTTATATCTATCTATTACTCTATTAATGAGAATGCTCCCCTTAAAACGTGGGCTATTTTTTTTCTAAATTCTCAAATTATCCTTATTATAATCATGTATATAAGACAACAATTTCATTGAATGTGTGCTTAATTCCCATACTACCCCTTACTCTTCTATTGGAGACTTGAAATTCTCTATGGTTATATACTCCTTAACTGTGGTTAAGATTCACCCCCCCTAGGATTCACCCACTTATCCTTGGTTTTTAGGAAAAATTAACCCTAAGAGTTAGTAAATTTACCAGGATTTAAAAAAAATAATATTTTTTTTCTAAAAACCAAGGATAAGTGGGTGAACCCGCCCCTTTCTTTGCTATACCCAAAGTGCCCCTAAAGCTGTTTGAGTCTCAAAATGTCCCTACGTCATATTTCTATAATTAACGTGTCCCTCACAATTTATTTCATAGGGGATATCCAAAATATCCCTCAAGTTTCTATACCCAATATATTCCTTAATTTTATTTTCAAATGCACTCACTAGGGTCCCCTTTCCCATTCTCTCTCCCCTTCCCCTCTCTCTAATGTTATTCGCACGTGTTGCTCACTAGTTACGCATATACCTATTATGCGTAATACACATAAGGGTAAATGTGTAATTATTTACTTTAGTAATAATATATAAAGGATAGCATAGATATGAATCATTATCGCATTCTCTCTAATCCCTCTTTCCATCTTCTCTTCTTCTCCCTTTTTCCTCTTTCCTCTTTCTGTATTCTATATTCTTCTTCTTCTTTTTACTTTGTATTAGAGCAGGTCTTACATTCATCAAAGGAGATCTAGGAAGCAAACGAAAGAAAAAAGAGAGAAGGAGGACTGCCATACAGCAGTGGCGTCATCTCTGTTGTAGGACTGACGTCATGAGCCATACGACCCTCTTCCTTGGTCCCTTCCACTAATGGATCTGGTACACCTTGTTTTTTAGGGATCCGCGTTAATTCTTTTCTGATTTTTTGGAGTATCTTGGTTGATGTTTCCTTCTCTCTAATGATTTTAGATTTAAATCATTCTAGTTAAAGGGTTCTTGGGATTGTTGATGGACACCTAGATCTACCATGAATCATTCGATTTGGGGTTCTAAATGTGTGGATACATTGTTTTGAACAAAGAAATATTTCTTTGGAGTTTGTTTGGTGAAAGGTTTTGATTCCGGAAACCCTAAAGTTGGTTTATAGGCTGTTTGTGTGAAAAACAACCTCGTTTCACCTCAGTAAGAGGCATTGAAGGGGTTCGTTTTGGCTTTTTTTTTGCTGAAATTTTCCTAATATTGACTTAGTTGGTTAGATTTGTAAAAGGAGTGTTCCTTTTGCAGTATTGGGTATTTTTCAATTATTTTGTCAAGACTATGTCGACTTCAGAAAAATCGGATAGTTCCTCTCATGCTCCTCGAGTTTCAAATATGGGTAATTCTCCTATTGAAAACCCTAAATTTCAGATTACTACAGTAAAATTGGATGGACAAAATTACCTTTAATGGTCCTCATCGGCAAAAATGTCTATCGGAGGCCGGAGGAAATTGACATATATTAATGTTCGGATTTGTGAACCTAAGGCAGATGCTCAGGAGTATTGAGTAATGGAAGTCTGAAAATTTGTCATTGCTACTTCATTCCATGCCGCCACAAATAAGTAGGGGATTTCTCTTTCTCCGCACTACGAAAGAGATTTGGGACTCTGTGGCTTAGACATATTTCCAAATAGGGAACGTTGCTTGTGTCTATAAGGTAAGTTAGGAAGTTGCTCATCTTCGACAAGGTAAGATGATGTGGGTAGAGTATTTTGTCCATCTGCACAGTATGTGGAAGAGTTAGATCATTACTAGATTTTTCAGCCCTTATGTTCTTGGGATGGAGAACTTTACAAGAAACAGGTTGAGTGAACCAAAATTTTTAAGTTTCTTACAAGACTGAATCCGGATTTCGGGTTGACCAAGGTGCATAGCCTTAGTAAGGAATCTAAGGATGAGGTATTATCCCTTAACCATGTTTATTCGTATGTTCAAATGGAAGCAAGCGAGGGGCCTATCATGACACCGTTTGTGGGTAATGAGAGGTCAGCTTTAGCTTCTTCCTTAGTGGGCCAAAGGGGTAATATAAATGGGCTCAGGAAATTGCAGAGGAATTATTTTAGCCCTGAAGATCGTGACATGTTAAAGGGTGATCACTGTAGACGAATGGGACATGCTAAGGAAAATTGTTGGGATTTGGTTGGTCGACCACAAAAGTTCAATAGGCTTGGTTCATCCACTGCTCATCATACCTCTACAGGAGATGCTACTGGTCTGAATATCTCTCCACTTTTAGTTACTTGGGCCCCTTAGGAAGCGTCACTACTTTCTCCCACAAGGATATGATCTTTATCTCTAAGGAAGAAATAGAGAATATTCGACGCTTTATAGTTTAGTTAGATGGTCCATCTGCCACTTCCACCTCTACTTTTGCCCAGTCAGGTATCGTTGGTTCTGCTCACCATGTGTCTACTTCTAGTACCTCCTGGATAATTGACTCAGGTGCTTCTGAGCATATGACTGGTATGCCTTCACTGTTTTCTACTTACTCTGTTTGTCCTGGTAGAGATAAGGTTCGAATTACTGATGGCATCCTCTCCACTTTTAACATCTCCCTTCCCACATATCTTTAGCCTTTTCTTCATGTTCCAAATTTTGCAGAAAACCTTCTATCTGTTAGTTCCCTCACCAACACTCTGAATTGTAGTGTTACTTTCTTTCCTTCTTACCTTGTTTTTCAGGACTTGGTAAATGGTAGCGAGGAGGACGATTGGTATGGGTCGTGAAGCTGCTGGCATCTATTTGTTAGATGAAACTTCCATTGATCCTCGAGCATTTCAATTTTATAGTAGTAGTGGTGTCAATAAAGAGCGTGTCTTAAAAATTATGTTTCTAGACTTATTTGCTTCTTTATCTATGTCTGTACTTCTATGTGAAGTGTGAGAAATTGCAAAGCACCATCGTGCGTCTTTTTCTCCTAGTGCTGATAAAAGTTCCGCTGTGCTTGATATCATTTATACTGATGTTTGGGCCCCTTCACCTCTTACCTCTAATTTTGCTTATCGATATTTTGTGAGTTTTGTTGATGATTATTATAAATAAACTTGGATTTATCTCATGAAGTCAAAAGATGTATATAGCATTTTTTAACAATTTCATATGTTGATTCGGACCCAATCTGAAAAATGGGTCAAGATTCTTCAATCTGATCAAGGAGGAGAATATATATATGGGGGGTTGATGGAACATTTGACTACAAATGGAATAGAGCACCAATAATCTTGTCCTTACACCCCTCAATAGAATGGTGTTTCTGAGAGAAAAAATCATCATTTGTTGGAGGTAACTTGTGCTCTTCTATTATAGTGTAATGTTCCAAAGTTTTTTTTAGGTTGACATTGTCTTAACTGCTGCGTTTCTTTATAATCACTCTCCATCTTGTGTTTTGCACTTCCAGTCTCCCTCTCAGCTCTTAAAACCCAAGAGTCCTCTATTTCTTATTCCCCCAAGGTGGTTGTTATGTGCATTTTGGGTTCCAGCCGAACTAAGTTGAATCTTAAACTCTTATTTATATTTTCCTTGGGTATTTTTCTCATTAGAAGAGATACAAATGCTATCATTCTCTTTCCCCAAAGAATTTGTCTCCATAGATGTTACTCTTTGAGTTGGTTCCTTTCTATTCCAATCCTTTCTCTCTTGAGGGGAAGAGTGAGTGTGAAGAGGGAAGGATTCCGTTGCCGATTCATGTTCCTCCTCATTGTCTCTTGATGACTTTGTTACTACTGCTTAAAAGGAGAAGGGGGAGATTCAAGTCTACCAAAGCAGGGATAAAACAAACACGGACTCATACCAAATCATCTTATCGGATCTTGGTAAAATCCTCTCTGTAACACCTTCCTCTCTAGTGTCCATTGATGAATTTAATATTTCTATTGTACTCAGAAAGGGTAAGAGATCGTGTACTCAACATCCTATTGCTAACTTGGTGTTATACAAAGCGCTGTCTCCTTCTTACAGGTCGTTTGTGTCTTTGCTATCATCAATTTCCATTCCATTTTTTGTCACCGAAGCTCTAAAACAAGTAAACAACCAAGGTGGAGGGAAGCAATGATAGAAAGGATGATTGCTGGATAAAAATAATACTTGGGATATGGTTGACCTTCCTCAAGGAAAACACCTATGAGGTGCAAATGGGTGTTCACAGTCAAGTGGAAGACAAATGGATCAAGTGAGAGGTATATGGCAAGGTTGGTAGCCAAGGGCTACACTCAGACATATGGAATCGCCTTCTAGGAGACATTTGCTCATGTAGCAAAGATGAATTCAATTCGTGTAATCTTATCATTAGCAACTAATCAATTGTGGCCATTATAGAAACTTGATGTAAAAAATGCTTTTGTTTATGATACTTTGAAGGAAGAGGTTTATATTGCTCCTCTTCTACGATTTCATCTTGAAGGGTGTGAAAGGAAGGTGTGCAGACTGAAGAAGGTGTTATATGGCTTAATGTAGTCTTTAGAGTGGTTTAAAAGGTTCAATGCAGCAGTAAAAAGGAGGGGATATGTACAAAGTCGGGTTGATTATACATTATTCCTCAGGCGTACCAATGAGGATATTTGATGCAGGACAATGCAATAAACCTAGGATGATATGATTGCGGTAATAAGGAAAATCATAAAATTACTTAGGATTTCACAATTACGATAAAGAAAGCCCAAAAGGGAATTAGTAATATCCTAGGTCAAGTCACAATCCCGCAATAATGAATATTCAAATTTGAATTGGGTGATCGTAATGGAAGTGAGAACTTCCACTAGCTTAGGGATTTAAACCAATGGTTATTGAGAATTTCTTGTCAATCGAGGATTTCAAGAAAATCAATTTAGGCTCAATAATAGTTTATTATTTGGATCATGCATGTATGTTTCAATAATATGTAATGGAGTATCAAAGAAACCCAACAACAAAATTGAAAAGGGGTTTCAAATTAGGATTATGAATTGGGGTTGCTGTTTTAGGGTTTTAAGGTTGTACGGCTGCAAGGGAAAGTGCAGAAGATGAGCTGAGATTGTAATAGGGGTGTATAGGGGCTGCGGTTACAATGGGACAGGTATGGGGAGCTGTAACAGCACTTACACAATTCCAGAATTGCTGGAACAACAATAGAACTTAGGAATAGGGTTGGGACAGGTTAGGACAGTGTGGTAATAATGCTGGACAGGTCTAGGGATAGAGAATAGGGCTATTGGGGTTCTGTTGCAGCAGTAGGAAGGCTGCAGGGATTTGGGGCAGCAAAGGAATGGGTTGGGGAAGAGCTGTAGAACAAGGGGAATGAGTGTAGGGAAGGCTGGACAAGACAACAAGGTATTGTTGTAGTCTGTAGGAATTCTAGGGTTTTGGGAATTTGGGTTTTGCAAGGAAACAGGAAAATAGAAAATAAAATATAAAGAAAAGAAAAGAAGAAAGAAGAGAAGATTACCTTGGAATCACTTCAAGATTGGCATCACACCATTCCCATCACAGGAGATTCTAAAAGCCAAAAAAGCTCTCATACTTCATTCATAAAAATTCTCTCCCATAAAAGAGTCTTTACAACTATTTATTGGCTCTTAAAACCTCCTACGAAATCTAGACCATTAAACTAATCGATGACCAAGATTAAAACATAATAAAAACGTAATAACATGTAATAAGACTAAAGTACCCTCAATTACTTAAACTAAAATTATAACTCACTAGCACCACACATATTGCCCAATTTGGGCCTTATAAAAACCCAAATTAAACTCATAACATAAAGAGACATGCTGAATTCTTCCCATGTGCACATCATCCCAATGTGAGGTCTTCATGATGAATTTTATGTGCACATTAGGCCTTCACTGCTCCAAATCATCCATCAAAAGGTCGAATCAACCCCATGTACATGTCGTCTATCCACAAGTAAACATATGTATGAGCTCTCCTCCTCCTCCGCTCGTACATTCGCACACTAGATGCTCTGATGTTCGCATCAATATTACAGTCCTTATCGTGCATGTAAATGATATGATTGTGACATGGAGTAACAAAATAGAGATTGAACAGTTGTAGAAGTATCTAGCAAGTGAGTGAGATTAAGGATCTGGGTCTTCTTAAGTAGTTCTTGGAAATAGAGGTTGCTACTTGCTAGATTTCGTGATAGTTTCTTTATATCCCAAAGAAAGTACATCCTAGATTTGTTACGTGAAATTTGGAAGCTTGGGGGCTAAACTGGCTTACACCACAATTGAACAGAATCACAAAGTGGATGAGATGGATGGTGTTCCTCTACAAGATATTGGTTGTTTTCAATGCTTAGTGGGGAGACTAACATGAGGTCAAATATTGCTTATCCTGTGAGCAAGTTTATGCATTCTCTCAAGTCCACACACTTGGAAGCAGCATACATTATTTTGAGTATCTTAAGTCATCCCCAGGTAGGGGAATCTTATTAAAAAAACATGGGCATATGCAGATTGAGACCTTTACAGATGCAAACTTGGCTAAAGATGACATAAAGTCTACATTTGATTACTATATGGAGGCAATTTGGTTACATGACGAAGTAAAAAACAGGCGGTTGTTGCTCGCCCGAGTGCAGAGGCAGAGTTTTGATTGATGACACAAGGTATATGTGAGCTGTTGTGGTTAAAGGTCCTCATTCAGGAATGGAGATTTCCTGTTGAAGGACCTATGAGTTTATATTATGACAACAAGGCAATAATTAATATTGCTCATAATCTAGTTTCACATGATAGAATTAAACATTTCAAAATAGATCGTTACTTTATCAGGGAACAGATGATCAGACACGAAGTGTGCACTCTGTATATGAAGACTACTGATCAACTAGCTGATGATTTTACCAAAGCAATTAGTAGTACTTGGTTACTTGAAATGTTAGGCAAGATGAAGATGATAGATATCTATGCACCATCTTAATGGCATGGTTCAAAATATTGGTATAGGTTGTCGTATCAGTAAATCCAAAATAGGATATGTATCGACGTATCGGATAGATACGGCGGAAAAAATCAGGATACGCTAAGAAATGCTTGGATACGCAATGAAAAACTTAGATACCTTGAATAAATTTTCTTTTAATGTAAATAGAAGCTATTAATAAACTAAATGAAGGTCTCCAATTATGTTTATTACCATAGAGTTGAGAATTTTATAAGTTAAAAAGAGCAAGCATGTTGTGCTGTTAAGAAGATATAAAAATACAAACCATAGTCACTTAGCTAAGTATAAGAAAAATAATTTAGATATTAAAAACCTTACATTCAATGAGTTAAATAAGAATGTATTGAATTACAACCATAAATTTTAAACTTAATGTAAGTGTTTTTTTGGTGACCTGTTTCACTGTTTGTTGTCTTTTTGACCCTGTAGATGAAATAATTTTTTAAGACTATAGTATGAAACTTTTTTTGCCAAACTTTTGGGTTTTGGTAATTTTTGTTGTAATAAAGTTTATGAAATTTTGATATTTGAGAAATACTTTGTCATTTGAAAGTTGAAATTTTGACCTAATCCCTAAAAGGTGTTAAAAAGAAGATTTTGTTCTTGAACTGAATGTTGAATTTTTATTCTTCAGGAATTTAGGTCAAGATAATTTTAAATTGAATTCAAATGGAGGATAACCTTATTTGCATATTAATATCTTCAGTAAATGAAAGTAATATTAATCTAAAATTATTTAATTTAAATTAAATTTTACATAAATAAGTTGTACGTATCAGGTCTGTGCTGTGGATCCTAATGTAAATGGAAGGAGAGAAAAAAATTAATTGAAAAATCCTCCATATCGGGCCTGTATCGGTCTGATACGGGGGAGTTTTTTTTCTAGCGTACCAGTGTATCGGGTAGCTCCAAACAGGATATGTATCGGTCGATACGTATCGATATTTTAAACCATGCTTGATGGGGAGTGTTGACAGGGGTATTTATGGTATTCTATGTTTGTATACCATGTGTATTATGTATAAAGCCGTACCTATTACACATAATACACATAAGGGTAAATATGTAATTCCCTATTTAGTAATAATATATAAAAGAAATGAGAGATGTGAATCATTATCACATTCTCTGCAATCCTTCATTCATCTTTTTCTTCTTCTCTCTTTTCCCACTTTCTCTATTTTATAAGAGCAATAGTTCGCTCCACGGGCGAGGAGCGAACTATTGCTCCTCGCTCTCACACAGACGCCCCTTCAACTGCCTTAAACTTGGGTTATGTTTTTTTTAGCCCTATGGTTAATTTTTTTATATTTTATTTTTCTAAAAACCAAGGGTAGATGGGTGAACCGTCAAGATGAATCAAGATTAACCACGGTTAAAGGGGGTTAAAAGAGGGACACGTGGTAAGAAATGGGGAGTCGAGACGCACCTCCTCATGTCACCGACCGAGGAGGTGATTATTTTCCATATAATGGAGCCGAGACACACCTCCATCAATTCAACATTTTTTCAAACTCAATAAGAAATATCACTTGCACGGAAGTACCTTGATAATACTGCTGGATTGTGAAAACAGCAGCAAAACAAGTGATTTTGGCTTCCTTTTCACTCCGGAATATCGCTACATCAAAGGGGTTGAAGGCAGCTGGTGATCTGTATCACCATTAGAAGCTCCAACCTAGAAACCCTAGCTAAAGAGGGAAAAAGAAAAATCCATGCTATTCTGAAATTGAAGAGTCCCCCTCCCCCCAAAAAATAAAATAAATAATCCTTTCTTTTATAGCTAGCTCTTTGCATAACAAACATTTTGCGACAAATGCCCAAATAACCCACTAGGAAAAAATCTAACTTTTTTGCCATTTTGTGATTTTAACCCTTCTAGACATGTCTATATGAAAATCCCTTTACATCAATTGTTTAACCCTCACAAATGCCGCAAACAGATTCCCATACCGAAAACTTTGGCTAGATGACAAAATATCCCTAATAGATGTGAAAATACAAAATTTTCCTGTACGTCTAGTTTTATTGCAGGAACTGAGACCACACATGAAAAACTAAAAACAAATAAATAGAAGATAAGTGCAAGAATTAGGCCAACCTTTCGGGCTTCTACTTAAACTTTATTTATCAATCTTCTCCGCTAAAAAAAGTACTTTCACCCCCACCCCCAATTATCGGACTTTGCCATCTTGCATAAATCTGCATCCAACTTCATGACTCTTTTCATCTAACCAAGATTTCTACTCAGGTTTACCTATCCAGTTCACTAAATAATGTTTATATTGTATGCTTCCTGCTTCTCATTTTATTCTTATACCTTCATAGTTCATTCTATTTTGCTGTTTGAATCTTTCGGAAACTGTGCTTATGTAATTGATCCATCATTTCCCTCATCGATTCTTCCATAGTGCTCATAGAGATTAGTTATGTTGAAGGTATGACTTATTGTTGATATAATGTAGTTATGGGCCTCTCTTATGTTGTAGAGTGGCCCATACTCATGTTTTCTACTTTGCTTTCTCTTGTATGGGCCTTGGGCCCAACTATTGTATTAGCCAAGTTAATATAGCAATAGTAGAGAAGAGGAACCCTAATCTTCCTCATTCTCTCTTCTCCCATCTCTCTTCTTTCATTCTTCCTCTTCTTCTCTCAAATCCTAACTACAAATCTACTTGTTATTAGAGCATCAATGAGGGAAAGAGGAGCTTGATTAAATCAAAACTCAACTAGCCAGAAAAAAGAGGACTTACAGTCGTATGACTGCCACCAGCCGTACAACTTAAGCATCCCATGGGGTGGTTTGAAGGTACTTTCTTAGAGAAATCGTTTTAGGGAATTTTTGAACCCTATTTCTTCTGTTTTGGATCAATATTGAAGAAGCTACAATGATTTAAAGAAAAATACAGAAAAATTTCGAAAAAAAAAAACTATTTAAGGTTCAGTTTTGATTTCGTCCAAATGGGTTGTTTTTTGCACTGATTATTGGTTAAGTTTGGTGCGTTTTTTGATGGGAACATTCCAAAACAAGTTTTGGTTCATTCTGTTGAGATTTGAAGGAGTTACGAAGATTTTTTGGGCTCTAGGTGTCGATTTTTGTATATGGCCGTGGGTTCGAAGGTTGGTTGCTTATAACAGCCACTGAGTTAGCTTTTTGGATGTTCTTAAAGGTCTATGGATAGTTTGCTTGCTGTCTTTAATGTCCGTGTGCGAGTATAATCTTATTTCAGTTGGAGTTTGAGGATTAAGATTGCAGGTGTGACTCCTTTCGTGCCCTGTGACTGGAGGTGTGACTCCATTGCTTTGTGTGATTGCCTCGTGAGTGTTTGACAAGAACAAAAAGGGGGACTATGACCGACGAATCTCAATCCTCGGAGATGGAAACGAATGTAATACCCACGCGTGTTGTAATGGACCATGTGGGGTCAAGTAATGACAATCCTCACCTACAAATTACCTCAGAGAAACTTGATGGTGAGAACTATGTTTATTGGGCAAAATTTGTGGAAATGTATGTTGGTGCTAAGGGCAAGTTGGGTTACCTCCTTGGAGAGATAGTAGAGCCCGCCAAGTTGGATCCTAAACATGCTAAATGGACTCAAGACAATTTGATTGTGATGTCTTGGTTAACTAACTCTATGAAACCTTATATCAATAGAGGTTTGGTATTCTTGAAGACTGCTCCTGCTATTTGGGACACCCTCTCTCAGACCTACTTGAATGTAGGTAATTTTGCCCAGGTTTATAAAATTCAACGGGATATCTCCCAAACTTGTCAAGGGGAGATGCCCTTGAATATGTACTATGCCAAGTTGAGGGAGAAATGAGAGGAATTTAATCACTACTCAGACTTTGAGCCTAGTTGTACTGCTGATGCTGTTGCCTTCAAGAAGTGAGTGGAACGAATGCGAATTTTCGAGTTCCTCACTGGTCTGAATCAAGAATATGAAAGTGCTTACTCATAGCTCTTAGGTCGAAATCCTCCTCCTGAGACACTTAGCTGTGTATATGCTCATATCCAGAATGAAGCAAGCAGACGTGATGTGATGACCTCCAGGACGGTGACTGCTCCTGAGAGGTCTGCCCTTTCCTCCACTTTCCAGTGTGGTGGAAGAGGATCTTTTAGAGGTTGTGGTACTCGTTTTGATGGTGCCCCGTATTATAAAAAGACAAGTTGAAATGCAACTACTATAGGAGGACTCGCCACACCCGTGATCAGTGTTGGCAATTACATGGATGGTATACACAGAGGGGAGGTTGCTCAGGTGAATACGGAGGTGATTCTCGTATTCCAGAAAGGTTCGGCAATCCTTCTGCCTATATTGCTACATCCACTGCGAATCCTCTGTTTACTACAGCACCGATGATATGGAGTCTCTCTGTCGCGACCTTGATGAAATGCGTAGGGCCATGCCCCAACTGGAGATCCCTTCCACTTCCTCCTTTGCTTCGTCAGGTACATTTGCCACTGCCCTAAATGTCTCAGTCTCATATGCTCCTCACTCTTAGATCATTGATTCCAGGGCCTCCGAGCACATGACTGGTATGCCCTCTCTTTTTTCATCATATCATCTTTATTGTAGGAGAGACAAAGTTCGTATTGCTGATGGTACTATGTTTCACATTGCCGGTAAGGTTACCATCCATGTCTCTCCATCTTTGCCTTTATTGACTGCTCTACATGTTCTTAACATTGCTACTAATCTTTTATTCGTTAGTAGTATTACCAAGTCCCTCAATTGAAGTGTTACCTTTTTTTTCCTTCCCAATGTGTTTTTCAAGATCTGGTGACGATGCGGATGATTGGTAGTGGTCGTGATAAGGATGGTCTCTATCAGCTAGATTCCTCTCCTGGAATGCGTGCTTATCAATCCTCATCAGGGCCCAGGCGTAATTTTAACCAGTTGATGCGATTGCATTTTCGTTTAGGCTATCCCTCTTTTTTGCTTCTCAAGAGGATGTTTACTCAGTTATTTCGTTCTTTATCTGTTACTTCTTTTAAATGTAAAACTTGTGAATTGTCTAAAGATTGTAGGGTTTCCTTCCCTCCTAGTATATCTCAATACAATTCACCTTTTAGGCTTGTTCATTCTGATGTTTGGGGTCTTGCACCCACTCCTTCTGTGTTTGGTTATAAATATTTTGTTACTTTTGTGGATGATTTTTTTCGTGCCACTTGAGTGGATCTTCTTAAGTCCAATATTGATGTTTATGCTTCTTTAAAGCTTTTTATAAAATGGTTTGTACTCAATTTGATGCTAAGCTTAAGATGCTTCGTTCTGATAATAGTGGGGAATATCAAAATGGGGACCTGTGCACCTATTTTATTGACCATGGTATTGTTCATCAAACCACTTGTGTTCACACTCCACAGCAAAATGGTGTGGCTGAACGCAAGAATAGACACCTCCTTGATGTCAGCACCCCATTTTTACACCCCCTTGTTAACTATGGTTAATTTATTTAACCATGGTCAACTCACCCTAACCCTAACCCTAGGATAAACCCTAGACCAGACCCCAAACCCTAACTGTGGCCCCAACCCTAGTTAAACCTTAAGGTTAAGTCCAAAACCCATGATCAGGCCCAGAACCTTCCTATGGGCCCAAACATGTGCCCACTAGTCCTTATAACCGTTGGAGTGGGGCCCACTGTGCCAAAATGCAAAAATCCCATAATTTCGGTAATGGCTTTACCGCCATTACCATGTATAGTAAAGAGTTCAGTGGTGCAGGCCAAGTGTGCACTGGTTTGGGCCCATTTAGGCAAAATCCCTTAATGGTGGTAATGTTATTACCGCCATTACCATTTTAGCCCAGTTGGGTAATGGCGGTAATGGCATTACCGCCATTACCTGAAACCTGCAAATCTGCATACAGCGACCTCCCTGAACCCACTGGCCTGCATCCGGCTGGTTACCCACGCATATGGCTTATCCCTAAACTACCTTAACCCTTGCTTAACCTATTAATACCCCCCTCCTCAAGCTTGAGATTCAGGCAAAAACTCCCATAGTTAAACCCTGTCCACATTCGGCCACGCCTATCCACAGCCTCCTTCGGCCTTGCCCTTCACCCTAGAAGATCCACAGACACCCCAAGAGCTGTCCCAGGTCTACCCCCACCTCTGTTGCCTTGTGCCATCACTGTACACTGCCACCACTACTGCTACACCCTCGTGAAGATCAAACTGAGAGGGTAGGGTCTCCCCTACCCATTCCCTTGCTGTCCAATCATTTTAAAGCCCTGGTCCTCTTCCAGGGGTGTCTATTTTTAGTTCTGTAGTAGTTCAACCCAAGGACAGAGGTCTCCCTACCTCACCATAGGTATGGGGGACCCTCTCGAGGGTTAGTATCTTGGCTCAAGGCCCCCAGGTTGCATGGCATCATCCCTCCACGTCTAGGGGATCCTCAATCCATGAAGAATCCCCTAGGTAAGCCCTGGTTCATTCCCGGGGGGGGGGGGGACATTGATTTTCTGGAGTTTTCCAGTAATGGCGGTATATACCGCCATTACTGGTCCTGTGTTTGCGGACCTTATAACTTGCTTTTTGGTGGGCCCTGGTCCAATCCAGGGCCATGGTTGGCTTCCCTAACCTCTTGACTACCTACCTTAGCCTTTATAAGACCTCTAGACCTCTTAACCATGGTTAATTTTAGCTTGGTTTAGAAACTGTCTAAATGGCGGTAGATGGTCTATCGTTATTTTGACATTTTATGTAACAGACTATTTCAGGCTCTTTTGGGCCCACTTCATATCACCCTTAGGCCCAGGATATTTTGGGGAGTCCCCTTACCAAATCCTAAGGGTCTCTGACCCTGGGGTTAACCCTTAACCTGGCCTTAACCCCCTGCAAAACCAAATCTGAAAAATGCTGTAATGGCAGTAGATGATCTACCGTCATTCCAATACTCCTCTGTTTTGGAATGGCGGTAAACCATCTACCGCCATTCCCTGTAAATCTGATTTTGGGCTTTCCTTTGGGCCCAGAACTGGTAGGAGGCTAGTCTAGGCTCAACCACATGTTTTGGGCCCCACTTTTGACTTGACCAACTTGCTTAACTGAGGTTAGCCTAACCCTGGTTATATCTTAACCATGGTTAATTCATATTAACCCTTGGAAAAATCTCATAAAATACCCAAAAAAATCCAAAAAATGTGAAATGACCAAAAAATGTTTGCTTCCTTTCTTAACCTTGGTTAGCCCATCTAACCACGGTTAACGCTATTCTAACCGCGGTTAGACCTAAACCCTGCATTTAACCAACTCGGTCAACTAAACCCTAGCCTCCGGGCTAGACCCTTGACCACCCTATGCAAACACACAATGTGCCAGAACTATGCTCGGTCTGATCTCACCCCTATGTGAGTACGTAGGTAATCCAACTCGGATTTGACCCTAGTTTAGCCTAGCCCATCTAGCTTTCTATTTTCCTTGAATTAGCATTTAATCAAACACTTAGGCATTTTTATTAATATTGAGATTAAATTTGGCTTAAATTTAGGGAGTAGATAATCATTGTAAAATGGGGGTCCTGGGGTGCCTAACACCTTCCCTGGGACTTAACCCAACCACTTACCCTAATCTCTGTTCAGACCATTTGCCTTATCCAAATCAAATCCCGGGACCTATCCCTAAGAATGAATAGGTTGCGACTCTAAAGTCAAACATCTTTAGTGAGTAAAAATCTCCGTGCTCACACTTGACATCACCAGATCTCTTCTTTTTGCCATGCATGTCCTTAAATACCTTTGGTCAGAAGCCTTACTTTTCGCTGCCTTTCTTATTAAGAAAATGCCCTCACGGATCTTGGACTTCAAAGCTCCTATACCACCCAAAGTATATGGGTTTGTCTGCTTTGTGTATGTGCCCATATCTGACTGCCCCAAATTTGATCCTCGTGCTGTCAAGTGTGTTTTCCTTGGATATTTCCCCACTCAAAAGGGCTATAAGTGCTACCATCCTCCTTCTAAGCGGAAGTTTCTATCTATGGATGTCTCTTTCTTTGAGGATGCTCCTCACTTTCCTCCCCCGAAGACTCCTCTTCAGGGGGAGAATGTTGATGTTGAGGCGTTGTCTTCTCCTATACCTCTTCCTCGTCCTATTTTTGATATTCCTGACTCTTCTGTGATTGATATTGGACATACGCAAGAGAAAGAATTGCAGGTTTACTCCAGGCGACCACGACCTATGTCTCACGCTCCCTGCCAAGATTCTCCCTCGGATCCGAATCCTTTCAACTTAGGTAATGATTCTGAAAGTATTGCAGGTTTACTCCAGGCGACCACGACCTATGTCTCACGCTCCCTGCCAAGATTTTCCCTCGGATCCGAATCCTTCCAACTCAGGTAATGATTCTGATCTACCAGTTGATGATTCCGATCTCACTATTGCCATTAGAAAGGGTGCACTCACCATCTTATCTCTAATTTTGTTTCTTTTTTCCTCTTCCTTGTCTTCAGTTTCTTTGCCTTGCAATGTTGTTGAAGCACTGGCTCATCCTAAGTGGAAGGGTACGATGTGTGAAGAAATGGGGGCTGTTGAAAAAAGTGGCACATGAGAAATTGTTGACCAACCAAGGGGAAAAAAACCAGTTGGATGCATGTGGGTTTTCACTTTTCACAATGAAATACAAGTCGGATGGTTCTCTGGAAAGATAAAAGGCTAGACTGGTTGCGAAGGGTTTCGCCCCCAAACTCATGGCATTGACTACCATGAGACCTTGCTCCTGTGGCTAAAATGAATTCCATCATTGTGATTCTGTCTCTGGCTACTAACCAAGACTGGTCTCTTCATCAATTTGATGTGAAGAACACCTTCCTTCATGGAGACTTAGTGGAGGAAGTTTATATGACTGTTCCTCCTGGTTTTAGCTTTCCCACAGCACAAGGGAAAGTTTGCAAATTAAAGAAGGCCCTATATGGGTTGAAATAGTCCCCCGTGCCTGGTTTGAAAGGTTGTCATGAAGAAATAAGGGTACACTCAAAGTCAAGCCGATCATACTCTGTTTATCAAACAATGTCAGGGTAAGACAACTGCCTTATAGTCTATGTGGATGACATAGTGTTGACAGAGTTTGATGCGAAGGAAATTAAGAGGTTAAAATCTCAACTGGCCACAAGGTTTGAGATGGACTTAGGGTAGTTAAGGTACTTCTTGGCATAGAAGTTGGCAGATCAAGGAAATGAGGGTTTTTTTTATCTCACCAAGGAAATACATCCTAGATCTTCTCAAAGAAATAGAGATGATGTGATGCAAGCCTTTGAATGCACCAATAGAGCAAAATCACAAGTTAGCAAATGATGGTGGTGAGCCTCTTGGTGATGCCGACAGATATCAGAGACTTGTTGGTTGTCTTATCTATCTCACTCTCTCACTCGCCCTGATATAGCCTATGCAGTTAGCGTGGTGAGCCAATTTATGCATGCTCTAAAAACCTCTCATCAAGAAGCAGTCTACAAGATTTTCAGGTACTTGAAATCCTCTCCTGGGAAAGGGATTCTCTTTGGCTGTCATGAGCACTTAAGAGTAGAAGCATACACTGATGTTGATTGGGCAGCAGGATCTGTCTCGGATAGAAGATCTACCTTTGGATATTGCACAATTGTTGGGAGAAATCTTGTCACTTAGAGAAGTAAGAAGTATGTCGTTGTGGCAAGGTCTAGTGCAGAGACTGAGTTCAGAGCCATGGCTCATAGAATATGTGAATTGCTATGGGTAAAGATTCTTCTAAAAGAGCTTGAATTTCCAACATACAAGCCAATGAGTCTTTACTGCAAAAACAGAGTTGCAATTAGCATTGCACACAACCTAGTCTAGAATGACAGAACCAAACATATTGAGATTGATCGTCATTTCATCAAAGAAAAAATCAGCTATGGAGAGATTTGCATTCCCTATATAAAGACTGGCGACCAACTTGCAGGTATCCTAACTAGAGGAGTCCTAAGTTATCGCTTATTTGATATACTTAGCAAGCTAGGCATGTGTGACATATATGCACCAGCTTGATGGGGAGTGTTGGTATAATGTAGTTATAGGCCTCTCTTATGTTGTAGAGTGGCCCACACTTATGTTTTGTACTTTACTTTCTCTTGTATAGGCCTTGGGCCCAACTATTGTATTAGCCAAGTTAATATAGCAATAGTAGAGAAGAGGAACCCTAATCTTCCTCATTCTCCTTTCTCCCATCTCTCTTCTTTCATTCTTCATCTTCTTCTCTCAAACCCTAACTACAAATCTACTCTTATGAGATTTGTCATAACCCAAAGGCAATTCTTCTTCATAGCCATTTTCCCACATCCCCGTAGTATTTTGCAAGGGCCAATCCTCTTATTCTTAATTTTTTTGAAAGGTTACAAACCGAAACCTCTCTCGGTGCAAGTAGACCATCACCCAATCACCCAACTTAAAATTCTTTTGGTCGATGATGCTTCTCCTTATAATCTCGACTTCAAATTTCAAGATTTTTGGCACTCTCAAGGATCTCGTTGATAGTTACAGCATATGCAGCTGCATCGTCACTCACTACATACTGCTTGGTGAAGGACATAAGGTTCACCACGTGATTAGCACACTTGCCATACAAGATCCCAAAAGAGTTATTTCCAATTGATCTATTTACCAAATTATTGTCTGTTAACTCAGATTAGGTTTAGCACTAGAGCTCACTGTTTAATCTATTCCCAGCGAAACTTATCAGTTTTCCGAGGCTTCTATTCACCACTTCAGCTTGTCCATTGGGTTGAGGATGAAATGCATTGGGCTCCTAGGTTTTGTTCTCCACAACGTTCGTAAAAAGTGGCTCAAAAGCCTAAGTAACCAGAGCACAGAGTGGGAGTGGGTGCGAGAGCATCAAATTTCAATTTAGGATAGGATCGAGAGAGCCTCTGGAGCTCTGCTTATATATATATATATATAAACTTGTCGTTCTTGAAAATTACTTTTAGATGCAAATATATTTGTTTCACTTTCTAACCTATAAGAAAGAATTGATAAAATCATTCATCTCAAATTTGTAGTCACAACAAACAAGATGACTATTGATATATTAAATGTCTCATCCAAAAAATTAATTACCAGATCACCAATAATTAACAAAATACACCCCACTTAACATGAAAAATGGGGATAAAAATGAAACTTCACACAAAAATCAAGCAAGTGATCTCCAAAAACCATAAACTGCGCTCCACAGAAGTTGAAACCGCACTCCCAAGGTGAGAGTGAGGTTTGAGAGCGGGTTAGGAGGTTTGGGTTACTATGCTCAAAAGTGTACTTGAAACTCCTATGCTTGAAGTGTCATCCTTATGTAATACCTCACATTTTTTTTTTTGTGTGTGTATATTTTTTTAATCCCCATTTATCCATGACCATTTCAATTTACTATGCGTCTATAGATTTAGATTTTGACATGCAAACTAGCCTTTATAGTCACCAAATCGGAGTTTGAGAATTATTCGGCTACAGAAAAATTCGTAAGAGAATTGGGAAAAATTGGTAAAAAGTCGGAAAAATTAGATTTAAAAATCAGATAAATAAAATGAAAAATATAATGAAATTTATTTCATACACTATACATAATTCCTACTTTCCTAGTATTTATTATTTAACATATTTTCTGAGCCACTATGTTGGAAAATTTGTGTTTAGTTCATGATATTCACGTTTAAGTTGCATAATTCATATATTAGAAATTTTTTCTGAGCCAATATTCTTAAAATTCATGTTGGATTATTATTCTGAATTTTTTAGCATGTGCATGAGCTGTAAAGTTTATTGCTTATAGTAGAAAAATAGAAACTCGAGTTTATTATGTGAAGAAAAGAGAAGACTTGTTTGGAAAGAGAATGCATAGAGAACAGGGTTTCTCTCTCTCTCTCTCTCTCTCTCTCTTGTTTTTATATTATTCTAAATCATTGGTAAGAACATTACCTTTACTAATGTTGACAAAAGTGTGCTAATCTGTAACATAATAGACTATGGGCTTAAGTCACAACACTTATTTAATTGCATATTTCGCATCTTCATACTTGTGTGCATGCATGTGTGCTTGTATCTCTGCATATGCGCTAGTGCACTTGCTATTTGCATCTATGCTGGTTATTTGCATGGAAAAGTGTTTGCACATGGTAGATTGCAGATTTTCATAAAAGTATGTGCCTCCATTGATGCTGATATTTTCACTGTACAATGAGGCATATTCTAATTTCTAAGACATCTATTAGTTACTGATGCGAACTTTATGTTTCAATGAAGCCCATACCATGGCTTTGTGTTCTCTTATGGAATTGTTTCCCTTGATATGCAGGCCCCTCAAAAGCATCAGAAATATGTTTCTCGTGTTCTTGGTCTCCCAATGTCAAAAGTTGTTTGCAAGGCCAAGCGCATTGGTGGTGGATTTGGTGGGAAGGAGACAAGGTCAGCTAACATTGCTGCTGCAGCTTCTGTGCCATCATATCTTTTGAATCGGCATGTGAAAATCACATTAGACAGGGATATAGACATGATGGTATCTGGGCAACGCCACAGCTTTCTTGGAAAGTACAAGGTATTGAGTTTGTTACTGAATTTAGATTATGGCACTGGACTCATATACTGTGTTACTTCGGCATACATGGCATCTCTAAGATGAAAACCTCCAAAAGGGCTTCTGCAGCATGATGTAGGCTCATTTTTTAATTGTGATTTTCATATAGTAGAGCTTTTGTGCTCAAAATAAAACAAGATAGAGAATCCTACTTTCCTGCACACCTTGAATTAATTTTCTTATTGCGGCCCAAAAAAATATATCCGGTTCTTTGTTAGGTCATCCCAAAATTGGTAAGTCAATGTTGGAGTTGCTCTTGCTTGCAATATGCTGTGCTGTTGCATGCACGCATTATCTAGCAATGTTGGTTGGAGGTATATAAGAAGTTGAAATCTCGCGAAATGGAATATCTGGTTGGTCCTTGCAAATGCTCGAGGATATTAGTTGTTACATTGGTAGGTTATTTGTCCATGTGTAACTTTTCAATGCTTTTTTTTGTTTGATTAAGTGATGCATGGACTTAAATATCTTGATTTCTCATAAAAATTTCCCACTTATCTCGCTCTTAATTTCATGTTTAAGATGCCTTATGCACACTCTATCTTAAGGATCAGGGCTGGATATGTATTTTCTCAGGGCTTAAAACCCAGTCTCTTAGTAGTTAGTATTTATGTTGCAGCTCCTTATAGAAAATCCAGAGAGATATATTAGCTATGCCATAGTGCAACAACCAAGTACTGTTATTTTTATGATATCTGGAATGTTAGCTGTATCAAGATTGGTATACATGCATTCCTAAAATATTATTTTTAATTGTCAGACATACTGTATCATTCACCACTGTTAGTTACTACCATTTTCAGTGGGTAGATGTTTACCTTTTGATTTGCTACTGTTATACATGAGGGTCATACGATTTTTTTTCACTTGTTCTAGGTTGGATTCACAAACGAAGGGAAGGTGCTGGCTCTGGATCTTGAAATCTTCAATAATGCTGGAAATTCACTAGATCTCTCCATTGCAGTACTTGAGCGTGCAATGTTTCATTCAGATAATGTCTATGAAATACCAAATGTCCGAGTTATGGGTAGAGTTTGCTACACTAATTTCCCAAGTAACACTGCTTTCCGGGGATTTGGTGGACCTCAAGGCATGCTTATTGCAGAAAACTGGATCCAACGAATAGCCATGGAACTTAATAAGAGCCCAGAAGAGATAAGGGTAAATGAGTTTCTGATTGCAGATTTTGTAGTGTACTGGCAGTTTCTTGACAGTTGCTGTACTTAATATTATTAGTCATTATTATTTTTGATTCATAAAAGACTTGGAATTCTCTACGGCAAAAGCCTGTTCAAGGGCTCTTTTAACTCTAGTTAACAGCTTTAACCTTCATGACCTAATTTGCAGGAAATTAATTTTCAAAGTGAAGGATCTATATTGCATTATGGTCAACAACTTCAACAGTGTACACTGACCCAAGTCTGGGATGAACTGAAATCATCCTGTGACTTCTTAAAGGTTCGTGAGGAAGTTGACCAGTTCAATCTGCACAATCGATGGAAGAAGCGTGGAGTTGCTATGGTTCCAACAAAATTTGGTATCTCCTTTACGTTAAAGCATATGAACCAGGTAATGTTTGAACTTTAAACCCGTAATTAAATTGAACGTTTAATAAACGCTGTTATCATATTTTAATGATCAAAATCATTAAAGGGACTATTACACATAGGACATACATTTTCCGAGGGCCATCTTTGTGCCTTCTGGGCCTTGGTATTAGATTTTGGCAAAACATCGAAATTGTGGCTGAATTTTTTTGTTTGACAAGGGAATGGCTCCATAACTCCAATGCAAAAGGGCAATGTAACAACAAATGATCAAATGATTCCTCCGGCTTATAGCACATGGAACACCAATTGGCTATCCTCCCTCTATTTTTCAAATGGTCACAAGTGATTAACTTGTCCAAAGATGCTTCCCATAGAAAGAACACAATCTTGGATAGAATACAAGAATTTCACACAACCTTAAACAGAAAAGGAAGCAAGATAATAGCACAAAAATCTCATTGAGAATTGACCCTTGTTGTCTAAAGACTAAACACGATTGTCCCTTAGGATAGGGTGGATAGCTATATTCTCAAGTCTTCCTAGAAGGCAAGAAAGATTCTCTAGCTCCCAATCATTTAGGCTACGCCTAAGGCTAAGACAACAAACCTCCCTAACACCTGAACACTCAAAGTTGGATGCAATGGAAGCGTTCTTCACCCTTGCTAGGGAGAACAAGACTCTGAACTCCTCTTCAAGGGACAATTGGCCACACCAAATATCATCCCAAAATTTGATATCCTTACCACAACCAACAACATGTCAAGTATATCTAGAAAGTTGACCTCTAACCCCCAAAATTGCCTTCCAACAACTCACCCCATGTGACCCTCTAACCTCTTTCGACTCCTAAACCGATTTAGCCCCAAATTTGGTTGCAATAACTTGCCTCCAGAAACTATCCTTCTCTTCTCCAAATCTCTAGAGCCACTTACCTCGTAATGCCCGATTAAATGTAACTAGAGGTTTAACACACAAGCCCCCTGATTTGATAGAACGACAGATGGATTTCCACTTAACCAAATGATACTTGTTCGAATCAACCAACCCATTCCATATAAAATCACGTTGGATCCTTTCTATCTTTGCAACGACAACTGAAATGTGAATTTTCTCGGCCTATTTATGTCCCTTCCTGAAGTCCCATTCTTAACTCCCATAAAGGTCTATTTATCAAGCCCATAATGGCTTATATCTCAGCATATAAAGGCTATATTCAAAGACCCACCAAGGTATATCAGACAAGCCTATAGTGGCTCACATTTAAGGTCCTTAGTGGCCCACCTTTTGCCCTATAGAGGCTCCTTTTGAACCATTAGAGGCTCATCCTATTGGTCAGTCTTTATATGACCACATTTTTTTTTTTGATCGATAACCAAGGAAATATTATAAAACGAAAGAGCAAGGATACAGGAGCCAAACAAAACAAGCACGAGATTACAAGAATTAAACTCAAGCACTCAAAGGGAACCCAGCCCTGACTCCAACCCCCACACCCACAAGACTGCCTCTCAACTAAGCACCTCTCGAATCTCCTCCCCACCAAACTTGAGGCCCACCCATTCCAACACAGCCATCCTCACCCGAGTCCAGATACGGGATTGGGAAGACGCAACATTCTCAAAAGACTCGTCGATTTCTCTCCTTCCACACCAACCAAGAGATGGCTCCCGGCAAAACCGACCAAATAGCCTCTTTAACCCCCTCCTCAATGGGACTCATCCAACCCAACAGCGCGCGAAGGACTCGGGGAATATTCAAACCAACCCCAAGCGAGAGAGGAAAAACCCCCAAATACCAAATACAAACGAGCAGTGCAGAAGTAGGTGGTCCACTGTCTCTTCCTCTTTGTGACATAAGAAGCATCGGTTGGCTATCTTCCAGCCTCTATGTTGCAGGTGATCACACGTTAAAATTTCATTCAAAGCTGCACTCCAAAGGAAGAAAGCGACTTTAGAGGGGATGCCAGGGTTCCACACTACCCGGTGGGGAAACGAATCCTGAGAGACTGAACCCATAGACTTAAATAGAGACTTAACTGAAAAACGCCCGTTTTTCTTCCCCATCCATGCCCTACTATCACTAACATCAGAACACAGAGAAAAGAAGGCTTAACCGGGCTAGCAGACATGCCACCTCATCAATCTCCCTATCAATCCCACTCCTTCTTAAAGTCGGATACCACACCACTCCCTCTCTCCTCCTCTCAAAGTAATCCCCAACCGCTGCCTCCCTGTTGGTAGCAATAGAGAAGAGATGCCCAAAGTCATCCTGGAGCTTAGAATCGCTACACCACACATCCTTCCAGAATCTCACTTCATTCCCTTGCCCCACGCGAAATCTAAATCTGGGCACTACCAAACTAACCGTCGCCATGATCCCCTTTCAGAGACCCAAACCGTGAGAAGACTTAACCTTGCTTTGGAACCCAACACGACACTGTCCCATATTTCGCCACGATCACCGCCCGCCATAAATTACCCCTTTCCTCCCTAAACCGCTAAATCCATTTACCAAGAAGTGCCTTGTTCATTACAACCAAAGACTTTAGGCTTAGACCCCCTACCTCATTCGGGAGACAGATTCTGCTCTAAGGGACCAAATGGTATTTAAATTTGTCCCCCTTGTCGTGCCAAAGGAACTCCCTCTGCATACGCTCCAAAGAATAAGCCATTGACTTGGGCATAGTTAGAGTAGACATGAAAAAAGTTGGAAGGCTACTGAGAACACTTTTGATGAGAGTTAATTTGCCTCCTTTAGAAAGATAGAACACCTTCCACCCTGCTAATCGCTTGGCACACCTCTCTAGGACTGGATTCCACACCTCTTTAACTTTGAAACCTCCCCCTAAAGGTATCCCCAAGTACCTGGAGAGAAGAGCTCCCACTTTACATCCAAAACAAACTGCCAACTGGTCCATGTTGAGAACTTCTCCTACCCAAACTATTTTTGACTTGGCTAGGTTGACCCGCAACCTAGAAACAGCTTCAAAACACCGTAGAAGACACCTAATATGTAAAAGGTTACGAGGCTCCGCATTACAGAAAATCAGGGTGTCATCCGCGAACTGGAGATGAGAAATTCGCAACTGATCTGAACCCACTGAGAATCCATCATACACGACCCCCTCCGCTCTTGCCAACATACTGCTCAAGGCTTCTGTCACTAACACAAACAGGAACGAGGATAGCGGGTCTCCCTGCCTCAACCCCCTAGAGCTGGTGAAAAACCCGACCGAGCTGCCATTAAAATGATGGAAAAAGAGACGGAAGAGATACACCGACGCACCCATCTCCTCCAACGGAATCCGAACCCTATTCTGGCGAGAACAAAATCCAAGAACTCCCAATTCACATGGTCATAAGCTTTCTCCATATCTACTTTGCAAACAATACCTGGTGCTCCGGACCTAATACGAACATCAATACACTCATTGGCAATAAGGATCCCGTCCAGAATCTGCCTACCTCCCACAAAAGCACTTTGATGAGGGGAGATGAGAGATGCCATTACTCTCTGAAGACGGTTCGTCAAAACTTTGGACAAAATCTTGTACATACTTCCCACGAGGCTGATCGGGTGAAAGTCCGTTAGGTCCTCCGCTCCCTCCTTCTTAGGAATCAACACCACAAAAGTACAATTCAACACCCGATCAAAGCACCCTGAAGAATAGAACTCCTTCATCACCTCCATCACATCTCTTCTCACTATCTCCCAACACTCTCTATAGAACTCAATGGTGAACCCATCCGGGCTGGGAGCCTTATCCCCTGCCATACCTCTTATAACTCCCAACACTTTATCCTCCTCAAAAGGCCTTTCTAGCATCTCACTTTGCTCTTGGGTTAGGCTAGAAAAAGATAGACCATCTGCCTTAGGCCGCCAACTCTCTCTTTCGTGGTACAAATCTTTATAGAAAGAGACAATGTCATCTTCTAACTCACGGCTCCCCTCCCTCCACGACCCGTTTGCCTGCAACCTGGATATGAAATTTCGCTTCCTGTTGTAATTTGCCATTCGGTGGAAAAACTTGGTATTTCGATCCCCCTCTTTTAACCACCTCATTCTAGCCTTCTGTTTCCAACTTATCTCCTCAAGCTTAAGTACTTCCAAATACTCCAACTTCTTATCCTCATGCGCCCTAGCTTCAACACCTGAAAGCTCCCGAACCTCCGCCACGCCCTCCAACTGAGCAATCTTCTTAAGAAGCCTATCAAACCTTGTATGAATATTGCCAAAGACCTCTTTATTCCACACTTTTAATCTGGACTTCAACACCTTCAATTTCCTGCTAAATCTCGAGCTAGCTGACCCCCACCCCCCACCCCCCGCCACTATTCCACATCTCAGTCACTACCTCTTGGAATCTCGCATCTTTCAGCCACATGTTCTCGAAACGAAACGGAGATGACCCTCCTTTGAGACACCCAGATTCTAACACAATCGGCGAATGATCCGAGATAGGCTTGGGAAGCGAAGCTTGAGAAACAATCGGAAAATGCCTTTCCCACATTGGACTTACTAAGAATCTATCATGTCTGCTAGCTCCGCCACTAGACGCCGAATGAGACCATGTAAATTGACCCCCCCGCAAGGGATAATCAATAAGCTCGTGGCGATTGATGAAGTCCCCAAATCTCCTCATCTTAGCCGAGAAACAACGACCCCCTTTCTTTTCGGCCACCGCCCGGACACAATTAAAATCTCCCCCCACACACCAGGGTCTGCCTCATCGCACACTAACATCGTCTAACTCCTCCCACAATAGCCTATCCTCGGCCCCTCCCGAAGGCCCATACACCCCCGAGAAAACCCAAGAAAACTCCTCTCTCACCAGACGACACAGAATGGACAATGAATACGCCCCCTGTTCAGAATCCAAGACCTCCACCTTCGCTTTATCCCACATAATAAGAATACCTCCTGAAGCACCAAAGGATGGAGTCGCCATCCAGCCGGGGCTAACAAGACCCCACGACTCCCGAATGATAAACTCCTTTATTACTTCCAACTTAGTTTCCTGAATACAAATAATTGCCGGCTTTTTAGAGTGCACCAAGTGTTTGATAGCCATTCGTTTCTCTGTGTGTCCTATCCCCCTTATATTCCAAGAGATAATCGACAAGGCATTCATCGGATCACTGCACGACCCTGACTCGGCTTGGGATTGCACGACCCCCCCCTAACCTTTGGTCTGTCATAATTGACCCCGCTTTCCAGCCTTCTCAGCTCCATCGCGGAGTAACCTTTTCTTCTTCCAACTGCCTTAATCCCTGACTTTACCGCCTCTCCAGCACCCCCCTTTTCGATTTTCCAGAACAACGACCTCGCCTCCTCTTCAAACCCAACTAACGACACCCAAGAATTTGCTCAACCCTTCCATGTGATAAACCACCCAGTTGGAAGCTTCTCCCGGGCCCATCGGAGCTTCCCCAAGAGACTGCCCAAGCTCACCTCCTGTTGGAATTAAAGAAGTCCTAGACAGCTCCTTATCTTTGGAAGAACCCCTGCCCTTAGAGGTCTCCTCAAGCTCAAACCTCCCCGAGCCCACCTCTGAGGTTGGAGAGCTGCCTATTGCCAATTTCAGCAAAGGGTTGCTAGACCTCGGGGATGGTAGCCTCCCAGCTCCACCACCCTTCACCCCACTGACCAAGGGGCAACTAAACTGGGAACAAGGAGAAGAGAAGAGAAGCGTGCCTGAAACGAGCTCCTGAGCCTTGGATCCCAACCTCTCCCCCACCTCCACCAACTCAGACTGACAGCAAGCCTGTATCCTATCAACCCCCACCTCCTCCATCCCGCCCCTATTGCCACCCACATGACTGGCTCCTGGGCTCCTCCGGCTGGACCCCAATAATTCCCCACCGGCTGGGCCTTGCTATGAGAATCAAAGACCATGCAACCGGTGCTTTTAATAGTGGCAGATAGTCCTAATCCTTTGTTAGCGACAACCACATGAAGACATTTCTATTTTCATGTGTTTGAGAGGTATTATTAGGGAATTAAGTTCTTACGATAATGTGAATGAGATACACTATCATTACCACGTACCAGCGTATCTAATCACTATCTTAGATGAGGTTCCATTAGGTATGATTTGATATGGATTAGATTTATTATCTTTCTATATTAGAAAATCAATAGAACATGTTTTCTAACAAATCTAACATCAAATGTTGCTACATAGTGAACTGTGACGACCACCAGATCCATGGAAGTACAATGAAATCTCATTTATTTCATCTCTCGTATGGAAAAATGAGAAGTATAACTAATTTACTATCAAATTTTAAGTTCCTTAGACTAAGTTTGAACTACTCGTGGTTAATATGCGTGTGTATATATATATCGACTAGATACACTGGTTGAAGTTTTCAAGGTCCATTGCACTCAGTTATTACTAGACTGAGGCTATGCACTGAAATCACTTCAACATTGGTTTTATCTTTATTTTATTAGTACATCCCTTGATTTTATGTGTTTAATTTTTTATTTTTTCTGGCTCCAAATAGTTGGGATAAGGCACTGATGGCTGTTTTGCTTATGGAAGTATTATTATTTTAGGTTTTAATAGCAATTAGGCAAATTTTTTGGGACATTCTAAAATGTGTGAACTTAAAATGCACATATCTGTAGACACCCATGCGTATTCATGATAGGTTATGTTCAGTGGCTGGTATTCCCATTGACACCAATCTCTAAATCCCTGGTCGGCACACAGTTAAGGTGTATAACTCCTCAATTAATTTCAACTGTTTTAAGCATTTGACTCATGTGTATCTATAAGTTCAAGAGTAGCATGTTTTTTCACTTCCTATAGTAGCGGCCTGGTGTTATCTAAGCATAGAAATGGTTAATGACTGTTATTTTTTGTGAGCTTATGTGGTGGGGAATTTTGACAGGGAAACAAAGCTAAATATCCTGTCTCACTTTTTACGTGACTCCACATTTTAGAGATTATACTTCTGCTGATGAGATTCCAGTATATTGGTCTTTAATGATGATGTACTTTTATATGATTCTTACGCTTGGACAATATAATATTTATCATAGTTCGAAAACTCGGCGAGTCACCGGAGTAACTTGGCCGAGTTACTCAACTCAACTGAGTTTCGAGTCGCATCAAAACTCGTGGCGAGTCACTCGGGTGACTTGGTCGAGTCGAGTTTTTCGACTCGCCAAACTAGGTCAAGTCACATAAGGGTATGTTTATCATTTTCATTTTTTTTTATACCTAAACTCGAATGTCATTGTTTTGCATCATATTGTTTGCGAGCTGTAAAGCCAACCTACAATGGGTTTTGTTAAACCTGGTTTTTAGGTTTGAGGCTGCAAAACCAGCCTACTTTGGATTCCCTCCCCCCCCCCCCGACACACATATCATATATATTCCAAGTTAAACTAAGTCAAACTTTTTTCGATTTTTATGAGTTACTCGACCTGGCTAACTTTCAAGTCGAATTGAGTTCTCAGTTTTTTGAACCATGATATTTATCACTATTCAATAATAGCTATTATGGCTTTTACTTTTTGAATATGAAGTTTTTGCATTTCATGAAAGAATTTGTTTTTCTATCGGATTTGTTTCTAACTTTTGGTTATGATTCAGTTATTTTATAATGAAGAAATACTTATGTGGTTAGAACATACTCCTTATGATTTTTTTTTCTTAACAAATGTAGGCAGGTGCTCTTGTGCAAGTCTATACAGATGGAACTGTTTTAGTTACACATGGGGGTGTTGAGATGGGACAAGGTCTACACACAAAAGTTGCCCAGATTGCTGCTTCGTCCTTCAATATTCCCCTCAGTTCGGTATTTATATCAGAGACAAGTACTGACAAGGTAATCTCTAATATCAAGCTATCTGTTGTAACAACGGACAATTTTTCTTCTTATACTTTGAATGTATGGTTGACATCAATTTTAAAGACAGTTTTTTTTTTTTTTTATCGGTAATGTTAAAGAATAATGTTACAAGTAGCTATTTAGAAATCAAGAGAATAAATAACCTAAGTATTTATGACTGACCTTAGTGGGTAATTAACTATATATGGGGTACAGGAAAAGAATGAGGACTCAATCCAGAAGCTACCCAAGCACAACACCAAGATCAAAATGATATCATCATCAATTTCAGTGTCTTATCCCAACTATATGGGATTAGCTATGTGAGGTTTTGTCAAATTTTGAGGATAGCTGAATAAGCTGTTTAATAAGTTTTGATGACAAGGAAAATGCTAGATGCATGGAAGGAGAATGTGGTACCCATGGAAATAAAAATCACCGAAACTGATACGAAATAGATGATACATATGGGTTTCAGTAGCCCCCCGTACGATATTTATACTGATACGAAATGAACAATACTTATTGTTTTTTAGTTATTTATATTTTCATTCATTGTCAAATTGTAATTGTGTTTGCTACTTTGTCTTTGAGTTGCTTCCCATGACTTTATATTTGGTAAATTTGGTTCCTATAACTTATTAATTTTTTTTTTTCAATTTAGTTTGATTTCTTTTAAAAAAATAAACATTATATGTATCGCCCGAAACCGATACGTATAGGTTTCGGTTGGGACCGATACATCCCCCGAAACCGTCTTTTTTAATCCTTGGTGGTACCTATATACTAGAACAACAGTGGTGTCCAAAATTGCATCAATAATCATGGAGATCAAACTAATGTGTCATGCATACTATGAAATTATTAGAGAGAAGATAGAAAGGAGACTGAGGAAAGTAACTAGGATATCTTCTTAGTTACAGAATTGATGGAGAAGAAGGAAATTTCCACATGGTCTCAAGTGACTTCAATAAAGCATATGATGGAGTTCATAGGGAGTTGATTTGATGGGTACATGGAGAGTTGATGTGATGACTATTTGGTAAGAAAGGAGTTCTAATATTGATATATCTAATGACATTTATGAGAGAACGATAACTACCAAGAGAACGCTTAGTAGTGAGACAAATGAGTTCTCAGTGACATTAGGTTTATATTAGGGGCCAGCTATGAGTCTTTATTTTCAAATAAATAATGGATGAATTAACAGCTCATATTCAAGATGAGGTTCATTGGTGTATGTTATTGCAGATGATGTGCTATGGGTTTACGAGATTAGAATTTGGGTAAATGTAAAACTAGAACTTTGGTGGGAGAGCTTTGAATCTAAAGGTTTTGAAATAAGTCGAATGAGACAGAACATATAGAATGCAAGGAATAGGGGTGAGGCGATGCTAAGATTTATGACCAGGTTGACCAGTAAAAATCCCAAAGCGATCTGTTATTGTATCTTGGCTTGGTTATTCATAAGTAGGGAAAGTTCGTGGAGGATGCTTCCCATAGAAGTAGAATTTAGTGGCTAAAGTGCAAATGTGCTTCTAGAGTGTTAAGTGACCAACACATAAATGCGCAATATTTTTATAAGACATTAATAAGACCAACTATGCGTTATGGAGTAGAACGTTATGCAAGTAAGAAGCAACACATTCATAGAATGAGTGTTGCGAAGATGAGGATTTTGGAATGGATGTCAAAGATTAGAGATGAGTACATTGAGGATCTAGGAGTAGCTTCAATAGATGATCGTAAACCTAACCTTTGCCAAAACTCTAGCCAAACCCAAAACCAAACTTAAATTGCAATCCAAACCAAACCCCAAAAGTGGGTACCTCAACTCAGTTTTTGACCAGGAGGACGTCGTTTGGAACATCGACCCTTTTTTGAACAGTAATTTGGTCGTTGTTTGGAGCCGTCATACCCCCTCTTTCAATGTTTGCATTGAGACACTATTTTGAATGGCAGCCAATCAGTGTTTTACCCAAATTTAAATATCTAATTTAGCGCTAATATAGCTTAGCTCGTTGGTTCAAAATGGAAGAAAGGTTTTTTTTGATAAGTCATTATTTAAAGAATCAATCACCACTTGACACCTTTTTGGATTTAAGAATTCTGTAGTCCCACATTGGGCAGAGAGGTCATTCCTTCATTCCTACCTTTATATAAACCCCAACCCAATTTCATTCACCACACCTTGGAATCCTTGGAACACCTTGAAGATTTGGAGCCTTGAATCCTTGGGGAAGACCAGAAAATCTCAAGGTCCTTAAATACTTGGGGCTCCTTGAAGGTCTTAGTAAAGAAGATAAGTCTTTTTTTATTGATACTTTTCATGTATTTCATTAACTAAAGCAAGATACAAAAAACTAATAAGTGACAACAACAAACAAGGAAAAACAGAGTTTACGAGCACATAAACTTGTTGGAGAAAAAACACAGAAAACATAGGTGACCCTCTAAACTAAAGATGACCCAAAGAAGCCTAAAAGCACTCAGTTTCGGGTCCTCGCCTCAAAGGCCTTCTTAGGAGCATAGAGAGTTGTTGGAGGGAGTCTTGCAGAGCGGCTGAGGTGTTGGGCTTCTGCAACAAAGTGTATAGTTTTTATTTTCCTTCTTTAAGTAGAGGATACATTAAAGTGTCCTTTAATCAATTGGGTTGTGACAAGGGAATTTCCATCCTGACAATTTTTTTTCCTTCTTATTTTATGATTAGAGTTTAATTTTTATTTATTTATTTTGCCGGTCTAATCGATTCAAAATAGGAAAACAAAAAAAATTGGAGCAGTCGGGGTAACCATCTCTTATAGACGTATGGACTGGGGTGCCTAACATCTTCCTTGGTTCATAATCAAACCTCCATACCCGTCTCAGTTTTCGCAGATCTAAAGAGTTATTTTCTTATTGGTGCCAACCGAATTCAATTGTCGGTAGAGACTTCATTGTTT
Organism: Tetracentron sinense; assembly: GCA_015143295.1. Lineage (NCBI taxonomy): Eukaryota > Viridiplantae > Streptophyta > Magnoliopsida > Trochodendrales > Trochodendraceae > Tetracentron > Tetracentron sinense. Next base: position 95,844 of record JABCRI010000681.1, on the reverse strand, counting down.
CTATATTAGTATGCAAATACTAGTAAATGAAAATAACTCATCTCCCCACATGGACTTCAGGTCGCTATCCTACAAAGTGTATTCTTTCCATATAATTTGTCACTCAGTATCTTGCCAGACAGATTTCATAGGTTTAACCCGTGATGTTAATAAATGATCTGAAATGCCTCCAATTTTTCATGACTCTTGAAACTCTCTGCAAACCTATCAGAAACTTGTGATTGCTCCAACATAGAAAATTTTTAGTACCTTCTATGTGCAGACTTCTAAGCAGGCAATGCTGCAGACAGATTTCAGTATTACATTTTGACATCCAATCTCGATGATAAAAGTGCCAGATGATAAGTACAAAAGATACAGGAGATAGTTTAAATGTATAGAGAAGTTTGTTGCATACAGAGATTAAATTATCTTCTTTTTACTTTCTGCAGTGGTCTTACGTTTTTTCTTCCTACTGATTTAGGTGCCTAATGCATCACCAACAGCAGCTTCTGCGAGTTCAGATATATATGGAGCTGCAGTTTTAGATGCTTGCGAGCAAATAAAGGCGCGGATGGAGCCTGTTGCCTCAAGACCAAAGCTCAGTTCTTTCGCTGAGGTAACCCTACCACTATATTTATGCAGATGAGTTACTGCATACTACTAGTTTTTTTGAGAGGAAACATAATAATATTTCTTTGTTCATATTCTACTTGAGAGAAAACAAGAAAATAAAAACAGTCAAAATGGAGGAATATATGTAAAATAGACATTTATAAGAAAAGTATGTTAAAATTTTTTACAAAAAGAAACAAAGAATACATTTTTGAATGCATCTTGAAAATTTTATTTTAGATAGCAAGAGAACAAGAATTGAACAGGTAAAAGAAATGGTAGAACAGATGGTAACAGAAGAATAATTGGAAGAATATGAAAGTTACGAAGAAAGAAATGATGTGAGAAGAATGCAAAAAAATTGAGACTGTTAAATGTTAATACGAGTAGAATCAATTTTTTTTTGCATGAACAAGGAGTTTTATGTGATGCCTTTTCACATGAATAATTTACCCAGATTTGGGGTTTCTGTGGTGAATAAGTTTCCTAGTGAAAAAATGGGATTTACTCTTTCTTTCTTATTATGTAGGCAGTGGTTTTCAGATTTTGGCTTTTATGAGGTTGGATTCATAAGAATTGGAGAGTAAGGATGACCTGTAATGTGGTGAAAAATTGATGCATTATTTTAAGCTGTAATCTAGATAATTCAGATTCCGCCAAATGAAAGAAGTCACTGAGTCTGTAGTGTGACTTCGTTAAGTTCATCTATCTCGTTAGCTTGATAAACCTTTGACCTGAGTTATCTCATCCGAATCGCAAGACAACTCATAGAGTTTGTTAGGTGCAGTGGGTTATCACTCAAATTATTTTTGTGGGATTGTTCCATGATAATTTCCTGTGTAATTTAGCATGTTCTTCATGCCAGGGAAGGCGTTTGATGGAATCCTCTGTTTTAATGATCACTTCTGTATAGAATATTTCTGATGAATGAGAGAAGTGATTGGTTTTCAATTTTTATCAGCTGGCAAGTGCATGCTACATGGAGCGAATAGACCTTTCTGCTCATGGATTTTACATTACACCTGATATTGGCTTTGATTGGAAGATCGCTAAAGGGACCCCATTCAGGTACTTCACCTATGGAGCGGCGTTTGCCGAAGTTGAAATTGACACGCTGACTGGAGATTTCCACACAAGGTCAGCAAACATCTTGTTAGATCTTGGATACTCTCTTAATCCAGCCATTGATGTCGGACAGGTATTCTCTTTTGTCCATTATCTCTAACCATATTGAATCTTTCAATCTATATCATGCACTATTTAAATGTAAGCCATGTGAGGCACCAGGTGGCACTTATATTTGATTTCAATGGCATTTCTGCATTTAAGTAAAGAGTGGCTATTTGTTTGATGCTAGAGTTGTTCATGTGGTTTCATTGTCCTAATCTTTGTAGTTTGTGGTCAGGATCAGTATTTTGTATTTGCAGTTGAATGCTGAAGTAGTTTATTTTATCTCAGTGATTGTTCCTTTTTCACGTATAATAATTGCATAAAAGTCGGAACTTTTTAAATTGCATTATATATGAAGAAGTTGCGTCTTGTGATGACATGGCGACACAATTTTCTTTTGACAGATTGAAGGAGCGTTTATACAAGGTTTGGGTTGGGTTGCCTTGGAAGAGCTAAAATGGGGAGATGCGGATCACAAATGGATCCGACCTGGCCACCTGTACACATGTGGACCTGGAAGTTACAAACTTCCTACTGTGAACGATATCCCCCTAAAATTCAATGTTTCACTTTTGAAGGTAAACACATCATCAGGTGTATTAGTTTATTATACTCTTTGAAGAAAATTGTGAGCCTGTTAGTCAATTTGAGATAAGATATTCTGATGTTGCATTCACTCTGAAATGTAGACGCTCATAATATATATTGAGATTGCCAAACAGGCCTTTAACTTTGTAACCCTCATAATCTTGGTCTGCATGCTCAGATGTCTCAATTCCCTTTTCTTCGGTCTTTTCTCACTTACTGGAAAACTTACTAACATGCTTGATTAGCGTCAAACCCACAATTGTTCCATGATCCAGCCTCTACCCACACACACAATTCTGGCCATTGAGCACCTTGCCCTTCCTGGCTGTAGTTGAACCACGAAAAGAGTTTTGTACATCCATCATCCTATCTTTCTTCAAATAAATTTTCTTTAACTTTTCAGTTTTTTTTGTCTTCTAACTAACTGAATTTGCTCACATGTCTATTTGTCCATTCCAATTTGTTTCCAAACATCCAGCAGATCTGATTCAGCATTCTTAACTTTGAATCCAGCAAACCAAACATCTTATTTTTCAATATTCTCTCTTCTGATTGTAGCCTTGAAATTTCATAAAGAAGAACCCATCGGTTTATCGAGGATATTCAAAAACTTGTTTATTCTGGGTAATTGATGTCTCATCTAGCTCGATGGTATTATATAACCAAGCAAAATTTCATGCACATGATTGATAAACCCCATTCAGAAGGCAATTGTCATTCATAACCTGTGAAATTTTCCTAAATCCGAATCTGGAAGAGCCTTCAGCCTGTTTTGTGGAGGCACAGAAAGGACCATGCGGGTCTACTACCAACAGGGTCCGGTCTTAAATGCCCCTATTGTGATACTAACTATTCTATCAGTTGGTTGTTTTTTTTATGATGGTCAGTTAACCGGCTGACAAAAATGGCCACTGATGAGATGGTTAGGATCATCAAATTGATGCGATTCTTAGACTCAGGCCCATCCAAATAGTGAACTATCCTTTGGATCAGTTTCAAAGTAGAGTTTGGTGAAGTTATATTTTTCCAATAATGCAAATGTACCAGATTCCAACATACATATATGATGGATAGTTGAAATCTAAGTGATGTTGAAATCATTCGTTTTAAAATTTTAAACTGAGTTGCAGCCAGATTTTTATTGTCTTTGGGTTTCCATGTGAATTGACAGGGTGTTCCAAACTTGAAGGCCATTCATTCATCCAAAGCTGTAGGTGAGCCTCCATTTTTTCTTGCCTCATCAGTCTTTTTTGCCATCAAAGATGCTGTTATAGCTGCCAGAGCAGAGGTGGGTTGTAATGACTGGTTTACACTTGATAATCCGGCGACTCCAGAACGGATCCGGATGGCTTGTACAGATGAATTTACCAAGCCATTTGTTAGCTCGGATTTCCGCCCCAAGCTTAGTGTGTAATGCTTTAGTTGCTACTGGTCTCTGGTTATTCAAATTTTATAGTTGGAAACTGTAAACTATGAATCCAATTTGTACATCTTTCTGTAAATATAAAAATGCTCTTTGCCATGCGGGTTCTGAAGAAAATAATGCTTGTTAGCAGATTGGATGTATAAAATCGCATGTGTAATTCATCTTATATTATCAAATGTAAGAAAGAGTAGTTTTCTTGGCATCACATTTCAAAGTGATGGTACTTGGCCTATATGCAAGTGTGATGTAATGACAGAAATGTCCCGTTTGCAGGTTCACTGAAAAACAATGACTTTGCTTCCCTCTCAGAGCTCAAGCACCATAAAATTGCAGTATGGATGTGTTGGAACATTAGTCCAATTGATGCGTTAAATTATAGACCTGTATGGACCAGGTCCCTTGTGGTAAAATCATAGCGGGGGTCATTATTTTGTCTAATTTGAAATTCATTGATATTCATCTTTGTGAGATTGTTAACCTTAAATGATAATTGGTCAATTGGTCCAAGTCTCATCATGAGATCAGATGGCCTTTTCATTGGTCTTCTTCTTTCCATTTTTTTTTAGGAGACTTGTCTGATTCTACGTTAGTTGATTTAAGCCAGTGTTATGTATCGGAGTTGGGACACAGTCAATTGCGATTGAACTCTCCAGTGGTTAAGATTCACTAAACCCATAGGATTCAACAATCTAACCTTGGTTTAGGAAAAACGTATTTAAAAAAACTTAACCCAAAAGATTAAAACTTCTTAACCAGAGTTAAAAAGATAGTAATAAAATGGTCTTTGTGAGTACAATTAAACTCGGGAGAGTTCAATCGCAATTGCGATTGGATAGGATCTAGACTCTTATCAGAACGTTCAAAAGAATATGGAGCCTTCACGTGATGAGGACCCCTACCATTCTTGTGTTAGTCCCAATCCCCGACCAGCCTAGTCGTACCAGCCTATATATCATTGCTTTCCCAAAGCCAGCCTTGGCATCTAGACGTGATGAATAGCTCGGAGGAGTGAGCGATGGGGATAAAACCGTTCGGGACGAATCCCTTGAATTGCCTTCTCGTCGCTCGATCGAGCAAGTACCTATTTTTCATTTCCATCGGCCTTAGTCCGATACGACCATTTAGGTGAGTGGATCAACAGACATTAGTTCTCATTCTTGAGACTTGATCCCATGACCTCCTTCAATGAGGGCATACTTGCCATCTGATCGAGTTGTTATTTAACAAGATAAGAAATTTCCCCATAAGTCGATGGGGATCTTGTTTTGGTAAGTTGAATCTCATGAATGTTTTAACCTTTGAGGTTTGTTTTGGTACAGGATTAGGTGGAGCTTGATCGAATCTATTTTAACAACTATTAGGTCTCACATTTGGTTTAAAATAGTTATTAGAAGGTTAATTAAACATGTGTCAGGATGGCCGAGTGGTCTAAGGCGCCAGACTCAAGTTCTGGTCTTCGAGAGAGGGCGTGGGTTCAAATCCCACTTCTGACATCTACATTTATTTTATTTTTTTTATATATCAATTTTAAAAAAGGAAATAGACTACCTATTCTAATGTAGAGTTCTCATTGGTGCCCTCTTTTTGCCACACATCAACTATAGTTAAAGATTCACTCCTATAGTTAAGCAATCTAAGCTTGATTTTTAAAAACCAAGAAAACCAAAATATTTATGTTAATTTTATTAAGCTTAACCATAGTTAAAGAAGTGTTAAATGGGACACGTGGTCATGACATTAGATTACCTATTCTAATGCGGGGTGTGCTAATCACTGCCCTTTTATAATACTGGTAAAAATGCACGTGTCTTGCACGTGTGTGTGTGTATATATATATATATATATTATCATTAATGAGAAACATAATTAAAAAAAATACAATATTTAATATATTTTCATTAGAAGTCACATTACTCTCTTTATATTAAATGATTTTTTAATATATTATTTTATTTTATATAAAAATATTTTAGTAATTAAATTTAAAATTTCTTATATTAATATTAGAAAATAATTACTAATAGTTAAATTATTTACATGTCCTATTTATAAATGTATTAAAAGCAAGGAATTATGCGTAATAATCTTCTACTAATAAAAAAAAGAAAACCCAAAAAGAAGACTTCGTTCTTTTGATGGAATTTTTTTTTTTTTTTTTGGTTAAGGTAACAACACCACAAGGCAAAGCTACAGTCATGAGAAAGAAGACCACACACAGGCACACACAAACACACCACAGACCCCAACCCAAATAAGCTTCACCCAAACACTCCTTAAAATGGGTACTAACTGTTTAAGGCGTGATGAAACTTACAAGGGGATGAGAGCTCGGTTACACAACCAATGTGGGACTAAGACCATTGAAATGTTTTTTTGGTTAAGGTAACAATACCACAAGGCGAAGCTACAGTCATAAGAAAGAAGACAAACACACACACACACAAACGCACGCACACACACTCTCAACACAAATAAGCTTCACTCATACACTCCTCAAAAAGGGTACCTACTCTTTTGGCGGAACTTTTAAAAGTCCAGAATATTAATATTTTGGAAGAGGAGGCAAGACTATGGGAGGAGTGGGGAGAGGATTTCTAACTCTTTACAAAATAGTATCTCAAAGATATCATGTTCAATTTAATTAGAAGTTCCACGTATATGAAACTTTATAAATCTGAAATTTTTGTTAGAACTTGAAAGTTCTGTATTAGAACTTTTGCACTTTATGGAATAATATAACTCTAGACATTAAGTAAAATTAGGCATGAAACAATGAAAGTTCAGACTTTAAAAGTTCCACCAAAAGAACAAAGTTATTGTTATTTTTTTGCAATTTATTTTGGGACTTGGAATCCTCTACGGTTATAATCAGATTCCTTGGAGTCTGGTTACAACACAAAACCTTTTTAAGTACTCTTTTAACTCTAGTTAACAACTTTAACCTTTAGAGTTAAATTTTTTTATATTTTTTTTCTCTAAAAACCAAGGTTAGATGGTTGAACCCTAAAGGTTACTGAATCTTAATCAACTTTATCTTTTCACTTGCTATGGACCAGTCGAAGTAGAAGAGAGGTGAAAGTTTTTTTTTAAATCTTTTTTTTATCTTGTTATTATTATTATTATTGATAATAGGGTTTAGAAGGAAAACCCTATATTACTTCTTTTGCTTTAATTTGCTTTTCAAGAGAATTAGAGGGAAAACTCCCTTAAAAATTTGGCCTCAAAGTGGCATATTTTGAAGAAATTTTAAAGGGTTTTTCTTTGTTTTCGTTTCTTGTTCGTTACAAATCCTGAGATTAATAGTAACTATGCATGTTTCTTTAGCGGAAAACATTCTTGTCCAAATAATGTTGAGGATGAATAATCCACTTGTTAAAGGTCATTGTAAAAATAATAATAATAATAACAAGAAAGAAAACATGCTTACCTCCTATTTAAGCACAGGTGTAGACACAGAAGAAGGTGGCCTTCTAATAACCAAGCTCCCTTTAGTGTACGGAGCTCTACAAGACTAAGTCAAATTGAGCCTAAACTGAGGTGGGAATCCACCACTATGAGGCACTTTGAGAGGGATAAGGACTCTCTAGCCTCTGTCCAGATAAGGACTCGTTTTTTGGTTAACACTATTACGTATTAACTCTCTACTAATAATAGAGTCCTTATTCATAAAAATAGTAAAATAAAATTTTAATATGTAATGGGTCCCACATAATACCATACCTTATAATTTTATTAGTATACTCCTTGTACTTTTATTAGTAGAATGATATATATATACTAGCAAAGACCCCATGCAATGCACGGGCGGTAACATCAACAGAAAATAGAATGAGATAAATATGTTCACATATTTTAAATTTAAATATATGCTCAATTTTGTTCCCCTGCACAATAAAACAAATTAGAAAATTATTAAGAAGCAAAAATATTGTAAAATGAATCAATTGAAGGATTATCTTATATTAAAATTTAATTCTTTGTACCAAAGTGATCAGCTTCATAGCAACCAATAAAGTTGGCCATGACAAATCCGCAAACCCTTTAAATGGTGAAGGAATCATAGACACCCAGAATTTTGGTGGCCCTGATCGCAAATCTTTCAAAGACGCAACTTAGTGGCTACAAATGTCAAACATTATCTGATTTCATTTTTTTAATTGTTAAAATATCAATTTCTCCACGCATTAGGCCAAATCTTGCGTTTGTGGAAAAATTTGGAGTAAATGTGACTGGGCTAGCACTCCTCTAGACACCTATTACTGTTTGGTTGTAGAAAATCTAGGCACAACTATGCAAAGTGGTCAGGCTGCAAGAAAATCATGATGTGAAGAGGAATTAATATACCCACCATTTCAAACTATTAATATGCCCACCATTTCAAACTAATCAGAATTACACATACTTGACATAATTTGGGTGGCCAAATAACACACTATCTCATGATTTGCTTGATTATGAAATTATAATAGTTTCTCATTTTTAGAAACAAATCGTAAAGACTGTTGACCATGTTTAACAAAAAAAAAATAGTATAACAAAGGTTTATTTTCTTTAGATGGTAAATCTTTTGTTTGGGCCTTTCCCTAAGTGGGAGGTCCTGGATTCCATTTCTTACTCCCCCTTTGGAGCTAGCCCCGCACGGGTTTACCCGGACTTACCTGGTGTAGCGGGTTGCGGGCTCACATCGCACCCTCAGGGATTAGTCCTGTCCCAAAGGGTTGGGGACACCCTGAGTTCCAAAAAAAAAATTATCAAGACTATAAATCTATATGATACATATCAACTGATATGAAGGTTTAAAGAGTTTAAATGTAATTCATCATCCATATAAGATGCTTTGATGATTGTATGATGATCACGAAGGGAATTTAAAAGAATTTGTATAAAGAACAGATTACACTTTCGGGGTTCTCTTTGAGTCCACTGACTTACCTGGGTAAACTCTCTTAGAATATAACAACTTCTAAATCAATATTCAAAATATTTTTATTATGGTTTTAGTCTCCTATATAAAACCCAATAGGTAAGCCATTGTTTATCGTCAACACAAGACTTAAGTCTCAACACCCCTAACCGAGGTATACATGTTGAGATCACGTTGGTATACATGGTTAAGTGACCTAATGATTGTTCAACATGATCACGGTGTAGCTGCTGTTGCAAAATCTACTGCTGTGAAGGAGGGAGGTTCAATAGTTGCGGAGTTAAAAATGGAACGTTGTTGTTACTTGCATAGATAAAGTCAATGATGCTTTTTACTACATATGAGGAACAAAAAACCAACTGGGGTCTCCCCTGCTGCTGTGATCGAGAGATTGGAAGGAAGAAAATAAGGCGTTGCTTCTTGATGTGAGGAGGGGCGTGGAGACTGAAATGCTGTATATGGTGCTGCAAAAGGGAGTATTGCTGGTGGAAATCGTGGAAGAGATGTGAGGTGGCTGCCTACTATGCGTGAGATAGGAGGTTTGTTGGCGCAGCTATCCTATTCTCGATGGCTATTGATACTCATTCCCTTTGCAGTAAAAAACAAAAAACTGATTAAACATGTGAAAAGATGAACAGCGAGACATCCTCTTACAAAATTCATCCTCTCTGATTTTTTTTCCTCTTTGTAACGATGGATTTGGGTAGTTATTTATAGCTGAAAAAACTGAGATGGATTGGGATGGAATGGGAAAAGAGGGAAGATGAACAATCAAAATAGGAGACGAGGAGGTGTTAGAGGGGGAGGAGTTCCATTAACCTTATTAATTCTATATTATATGAGAGCATTAAAGGAGAAGAGAGATGTAAGAGATTTGAGAAGATAGTTAAGTGTAGTGAAAAAATACGTGTAGGATCATGTGGCTACAAGCCCTTGATCGGAATAACCACGGTTGATGGATAAATCCGGATTAATAGAAAGCCTCAATCCATTGGGTAAAACTTAGTTGCATACATACATTCAAACACCTCACTTGCGCAATATCATCACTCATGTTTTAAAGCAAAATAAATATCTATTATATATTAGTATTTTATCTCATGTTGTATATGCATGATCATGATATGCATGTTGACATTGTGGGACGTCTGATGATGTGGCACATCTGATCAGATTGGGTAGCTTGATCAGAGTGTACCATTAAATGGTGTAAAACCAAGTCAACAACCACAATGGCTAGTTTGACTGGAGTAAAACACATTTATAAGTTAGGTAACCGTTTTGACCAAGGGGTGTGGTGAGACAATAAAGTGGTTTAATCCAGACCGTAGATCTGGTAACATTTTCTTTTGATCAAGCTATGAGAATTAATGATCCAATGGATCTATTATTCTCTATATAAAGGGTCTTCCCTTCTTTGGGAAAGACACACAAGGAAAGAAGGATAAACCATTACTTACCTATTTTGCTTTATGAAAGAAGTGTGTGAAAATCCTACAAGGAGAAATCCCCATACAATCTTGGGCATCGTCACAAAGGTTATAGCTTAGATCGGATGATCTTTATTTTGTCAAATGCTATCATAGCATTCCGTTTTTGCATTGGAGCCCATCATTGGTATTAGAGCGTATGGTTACTTTGTGACGTGCTACACCGGATCATTTCTCCAAGAATTTTGTGTTTATTTTTTGACTCCTCTCTCAAATTCGTAGAAGAGAAAAGGAAAGAGACAGATCACGTTTTTCAAAAAGCTTTTTTCCTATTTACAAGTGTTTTTCACTTGGAAGGAAAAGCAAAAGTTTGTGATCTTTCTTACTTTATTTGCCTTGTACGAATAAGGAAAGAAAAAAATGTATTTCTTCCTTTAGAAGTCACATACAGAGAAGGAAAAGAAAGAGAGGCTGCAATAGTGGTCGACGCTTCTCATCTATTTCACGATTTTCTCCACACCCAACATCAAGCATATCAACGGAAAGACAAGGGGTGAAACCATCATCAGCCCGGGTTCGCTATTATCAACCGATCAAATCAGGAAAATCAAACGGAGATAAAGTAGGAAGCCTGCGATTATTTTTTCCTCCTCAAAAGCTTTGGATTTGGGCATCTCAAATCAATAAACTAGGTGCACTCGTTCTAATCTGGAATTTTTTTGGTCTACTGATTTATTATTAACACCCCAAAATTTGGATTACTAATATTGCATGCTTGATTAAAGAAAATACTGTAATCTGAAATTGAAAAATATAATAGTTACAGTAAACAAAAATTTCTGGGGTGATTTTTTTTCAGAAATAACATAATTTGAAATTGCATGCTTGATTAAAGAAAATACTGGAATCTGAAATTGAAAAATATATTTACAGTAAACGAAAATTTTCTGAGGTGATTTTTTAGGAAATAACATAACCTAAAATTGCATGCTCAACTGTTTTTTCTATATCTGAAATTCTGAAATTTGTTGATAATTTATTTCTGGAATTTTTGTTAGCACATTTAACTTTCTGTAATTATCATGGGATCTAAAACAGTGAGTGCTGAATTAAGTAAAATAGAAAGATTAAATGGAACCAATTATTCAACATGGAAATGAAGAATTAGGCATATTTTGTTTCAAGATAAAGTAGAATATGTTATTGATACTCCTCACCCTGCTGAACCACCTCTAAGGGCTGGTGGAGCAGCTAGGAATATTTTTGATAAATATGTTGAAGATGATAAATTGGCTAGATCTATAATGCTTACTTTTATGGAGCCAGACTTAGAAATTATATTTGAAGAAAGCACGACAACAAAAACTATGTTTGAAGCAATACAAGAATCATATGGAACTGTTTCTGAAATATATATCCAACTCCTAATTGAGAAATATAACACTAGTAGTATGAAAGAAGGAGAATCTGTTACTGAATATGTTAACAAAATGACTGTCATTGCTAAAGAATTAGCGGCTGTAGGAAATCTCATTCCTGATAAAATGCAAGTGTCAACTGTATTACACAGTTTACCAAACTCATGAGAATCGGTCGTAATAACCATTAACTTGCCAGGACAAAATATAACCATGAAAACTCTTCCTATGTTATTGGACGTTGAAGCTCAAAGGAGAGCCAAAAAGAAGAATAGTGAGTCCCATTTTGTGGAAAACTCAACACATTTCTCTTCTAAACAAAAACCATATAAACCTTATAAGAAGAACTTCAAACGTAAGGGAAAAAAATTTCCAAAAAGAAATGAAAAATTTAGATGAAAACATAATGCTAGAAATTGTTTTAAATGTGGAAAACCAGGCCACCACAAAGCAAACTGTCCTCAAAATGATAATTACAAATATAAATGACCTAAAGATTTTGTTTGTGTGGTGTCAGAATCGCTCTTAACTGACTACGACTCTCAAGCCTGGTGGGTGGACTCTGCATCATCTCGACAAGTGGCAAAGACAAAAGAAGATTTTGTAGAGATGAAGGATATCAAAGCCGGCGAACATAAGCTCTATATGGGCAATAACACTTACTGTGAAGTTCTTGGAATTGGAACTTTAAGGATTCGGTTGCCTGGAGAAATGAACCTTCTTCTTACTGATGTACTCTATCATCTTACGATGAGGAGAAATCTTTTATATGTTCCACGTCTAGATGAAAAGGGATTTGAAGTCCGTTTCCGTTCTTCTAAAGTATCAATTGGGAAACATGGTCGAATTCTTGTAAAGGGAACTAAAATAAATGGCTTGTACCGTTTGAACACTTCTAATAAAATGATATCTACTTCTTCTGATTATATTGATGAGTGTTTTGTAAATGTAGATTCAGTTTTATGACATTTGAGATTAGGCCACATAAACTATAAGAAAATGAAAAATATGGTTGATATTGGTTTAATCCCTAACCTAGACATAAACCTTAAACCATGCGAGTCATGTATAAGTGGAAAGATGACTATGAAACCTTTTGGTAAAGGTGAGAGATCCAAAGAACTTTTGGACATAATACATTCAGATATTTGTGGACCTATAAATGTTAAAACTCATAGAAGTATGTAATATTTTGTAACATTTACAGACGACTTCTCTAGATATGGTTATATATATCTTATGAAGAGTAAGTCGGATGTCTTAGATATATTCAAAGAATATAAGTTAGAAATTGAAAACCAATTAGGTAGAAAAATTAAAGTGTTTAGATCTGATAGAGGAGGAGAATATATATCTAAAGCCTTCAATAATTTTTGCAAAGAAAATGAAATAATTCATCACCTTTCAACTCCTTACACACCTCAACAAAATGGAGTAGCTGAAAGATGTAATCGAACTTTACTAGATATGGTAAGATCTATGTTAAGTCAAACTAATTTAAGTACAACTTTTTGGGGGTAAAACACTCTCTACTGCTATATACATATAAAATAGAGTGCCAACCAAAATAACCGGTTTGACCCTTTATGAACTTTGGACAGGTAGAAAACTTGACCTAACTCATTTAAGAGTTTGGGGAAATACAACTCATGTGAAAATATTAGGGCCAAACAGAAGCAAATTAAACCCAAAAACTATTAAATATACTTTTATTAGATATTGTGAAAATTATAAAGGTTATAGATTTGTTATACATCATTCTAATGGATCTGTAGGAGTAATAGAAAGTAGAGATGCTTACTTTCTTGAAGATAATCTGGAATCAGATAAACCAGACAAAATGATAGAATTATTTGAAATAACAAAAGAAAAAGAAACAATGCATGATAAATAACAAGTTATAGAAGAACCTCAAGTGCAAGACACTTTAACTAGAATTCAAAGGGAAAAAAAACCTCCTAGTTACTTAAAAGATTATTATGCATTACTAAATGAGGAAATTTTAGACGATCCTATAAATTATAATGAAGCAATGAAATCTAATGATTCTTCAAAATAGAATGAAGCTATTTTAGAAGAATTAGAATCCATAGAAAAGAATAAGGTATGGAAGCTTGTAAACCTATCTGAAACTAGAAAACCTATAAGATGTAAATGGATTCTGAAAAAGAAACTAAAAGCATATAGAACTATAGATAAATACAAAGCGAGATTAGTAGCTAAAGGCTATACTCAAAGAGAGGGAATTGACTATGACGAAACATATTCTTCCGTAGCAAAATTTACATCAATTAGAATATTGATGTCTTTAATAGCTCATTTAAACTTGGAATTATATCAAATTGATGTAAAAACAACTTTCTTAAATGGTGAATTAAAAGAAGAAATCTACATGAAACAACCCGAGGGATATGAAATAAAAGGAGAAGAGGATAAAGTTTATAAATTAAAAAGGTCCTTATATGGTTTTGAAGAGGATAAGAAAACAACCCTAGGCAATGATATTATACATTTCATAATGCAGTATTAAATTATGGTTTTGAACCAAACAACTTTGATCACTGCATATACACTTGGGTTAGTGGGAGTTATTTTATAATTATTTCTCTTTATGTAGATGATATTTTACTAGCTGGAAATGATTTAGAGAAAATCATGGAAATAAAAAAATGGTTAAAAACCCAATTTGAAATGAAGGATATGGGTGAAGCTAACTATGTGTTAGGAATTAAAATTTCTAGAGATAGAAAAATTAGAAAGTTAAGTCTTTCACAAAAACTATACTTGAAAGAATTTTGAAGAAATTCAAAATGGAGTCATGCAAATCTCTAGAATCACCTATATATAAAGGGACAAAATTATCAAAAAAGATGGTACCTACAAATGAAAGTGAGATAAATGAAATGAAAAATAAACCATATGCACAAGTAGTAGGTAACTTGATGTATACGATGTTGTGCACAAGACCAGACTTGAGTTTTGTTATAAGTATCATTAGCAGGTTCCAAAGTAATCCTGGAATAGCACATTGGATAGCTATAAAGCTTATACTGAGATACATTCAAGGAACACTGGATCTTGAATTAACATACCAATAAGATGAATTGGAGGTAATAGGATACTGTGATGCAGATTTTGCAGGGGATCCAGATGACAGAAAATCAACTACTGGACTTATCTTCTTACTTGGTGGTGCGGCCATTTCATGGTCAAGTAAAAAGCAAGGATGTGTAGTTAGATACACAATGGAAGCTGAATATGTTGCTTGCAGTACAGTAGCTATGGAAGTTGTATGAATTAAAGGATTCCTAAATGATTTAAAGATACATGGAATTCTTAATAATCCTATACATATTTTTTGTGATAACGAGGCTACGATAACAACCATTAAGAATGAGAAAATTGGGCCAAAAGGAAAGCATATAGAACTGCAATATCATTACATCTTTGATGTGATTCAGAAAAAGCAAATTGCAGTTGGATATATCTCTACTAAAGATATGGTTTCAGACCCATTGACAAAACCCATAGGGACGAAGGATTTTAAAAGACATGTAACCTCCATGGGTTTAAGATCATCAGAATAACATCTCGGGCTTATAGCAAAGTGGGAAATGTAGGATCATGTGGCTACAAGCCCTTGATCGGAATAACCACGGTTGATGGATAAATCCGGATTAATAGAAAACCTCAATCCGTTTGGTAAAACTTAGTTGCATACATACATTCATATACCTCACATGCACAATATCATCACTCATGTTTTAAAGTAAAATAAATATCTATTATATATTAGTATTTTATCTCTTGTTGCATATGCATGATCATGATATGCATGTTGACATTGTGGGACGTCTGATGACGGGGCACATCTGATCAGATTGGGTAGCTTGATCAGAGTGTACCATTAAATGGTGTAAAACCTAGTCAACAGCCACAACGGCTAGTTTGACCGGAGTAAAACACATTTATAAGCTAGGTAACCGTTTTGACCAAGGGGTGTGATGGGACAATAAAGTGGTTTAATCCAGACCGTAGATCTGGTAACATTTTCCTTTGATCAAGCTATGAGAATTAATGATCCAACGGATCTATTATTTTCTATATAAAGGATCTTCCTTTCTTTGGGAAAGACACATAAGGAAAGAAGGATAAACCACTACTTATCTATTTTGCTTTATGAAAGAAGCGTGTGAAAATCCTACAAGGAGAAATCCCCATACAACCTTGGGCATCGTCACAAAGGTTATAGCTTAGATTGGACAATCTTTATTTTGTCAAATGTTGTCATAGCATTCCGTTTTTGCATCGCAACCCATCAATACGAAAAGTCTATATACATAATTCATAATGGGGAGAGGGGGGTTTCCTTCGGGGGGAGTTGAATGGGGGGAGATTTGGTTTAATTGAGGAGATTAATTGAGAGAAAGGGGGGAGTTACTTGAGAGGGAAATCGTAGGAGACAAATAGGAGGGTTTCCTTAGGGAAGTCAAAGAGGAGGCAATGGGAAGACCAATGGAGAGAGAGGGGTTCGTTGGTATAAAATTGCATAACTAAGTGAGTGGGGTCCATAGTAATTAAATATGGACACTAAATCTATACAGATTTATCTCTACATGCACATATGGAGTCAAGTTATACGTTGAAGGGGGTCACCAATTTGAAGAGAATAGAGAGCAATGGAGTGTGCGACGTGGATACCATTTGGTATATAAGAGTAGTAAGATATTGGGTCTATATTGTTTTTTGTCGATCTTAAAAATGTTGCTTCTTTGGTAAAGAGTTGAATTCCCCTCGACCCTGGACAAGGTTGATCCACAAGGCTTTGGATACCAAGAACCTTGCAGCCAAACACACCATATACCATACTTAATTAGGCTTGGCCCACTGGCATGGCTTGGGGTGGAGCCCTTATTCCACTCTGGCTTTGATTACCCCCACTCGCAGCTGAGTCCTAAAATCCTTAAATTAAATTTCCAAGTGAGAAAATGAGGGTTCGAACGCCTTTAAATTTGATCTCTTCATTTGGTAGTTTGGGAAGATCATAGAATCTCAGTACACAAAGTCACAGCCTGAGAAATCCCATCTAAATTGTTCATTACATGTACTTATTATAAAGCCTAACACTAACGAAAAAGTGAAAGAAAAAATAAAAGAAATTGCTGCTGTCCTCAATCTAGCTGGGTGTGGGAAAAAAATATTGAGCATGATTCCAACCATCCGTAACAGATTGAAGGCATCTTCTTCTTTGTGCTCGCCGATGAATATTTTAATGCCTAGATTCCTCGCCAAATACCTCAGTGTAGCAAATTGGGCATGCCTGACAAAACAAAATACGGTCAAAAGTGCGATGGAAGAACCAAGCATGCATAGATAGATCTCTGTTAAATTTAGTCTAAGACTCTCATCAGCTGACCTTGTTGATGCTAAGCCATCTGGTGCCGCAGCCGGCGTGGTAGACATGCTTGCATGGAAGAGTTATCTGCCGCTCACTTTTTTTATACTCCATCTGGCAAATCACACATCTGTTTTGCCAATAGATGGCACAATCATTAGAGATTGGTGTAGAACAAAATGAAAAAGGATAGAAAACAAACAATTTTTTGCCAAAAATCTAGATCATGTAAGATTTTCATTTTCTTTTGTATAGTATATGTGAATTATTGGCTGGTCAAATCAACTCTATGTAGGATGTTTCCATGAACTCCAATGAGTCCATCATATCAGACATGAGTCAATTGACCCGTATAAACACTTACACTTACGATTCTCAAAGAACATAATCATTGAACTTGCCACCTTACCAAATAATATCTTATATGATATTAGGGATTCTACTATAAACAACCTTAGAGATTGACCATTCACGTCTTCAAGCTCAGTCTATTGACATTTCTCATTCCTTATGCTTAGCTTTAACCTTTAACATATCTTTAATGATAGATTTATCACCATCATCCTCAAAGTGGCTAAGTCTTGGTCTAGACTACCTAAAGTAAGCTCAATCCAATACTTCCAGTTAAGAAATAATTGACCAACTAAGGGTCTCAGTGCCCATAGAGTAATAACTATTTGCAGAAGAACTCAATAGATGGATATAAACTAAAAAGCTCACTTAAAAGTTTGCATCTAAACACCTTTATGCATGAATCATTATCCTTATTTCATGCTCTTAATGATGCAAAACACATTTGACCAACTAAGGGTATCAGCTAGGCAATCAAGAGTGACTATAATATTTTGGATACGTCATCTACCGAGATAGCCATTGCATCATCACACTTCCTCCTTTGGGTCAAGAATGCAACATGCGATTGGGTTCTCTCCTTTGGACTTTGGTGAATTAATTTCACCGCAGGACAAGATGATCATGAACACTACCAATTTCGAGAACTTTAAATCTTTGGGCCTAAACCCCACTCTAGTTTGCAAAGGCACACCAACCTTGTTCCGTTCAAATTGCACAAGAGGATGAGTAACCTTTGGGCTTAATTAATCACCACCCGTAACAATCAAATGCACGCTTTGATGCCAATCCCTTCATAACATACATAGCAAGTATTCACACAATTATGCATATTCGAACACCACCCAAATCTTCATGATCGATGCCACTTAGGTGACTAACATGACCATTCCAATATGGTTGGTTCCGAATAGGGAGTTGCCTAAAAAAATCCATACTCCAGGGAATTATTGATAAACTAAATAAACATACATCTTTAAATATCATACAACCACATAATCCTCATGGGCGCCATCCAAACTTCACATGCATATATGGCCCTCTAGTTCAGTCCTCCACAAGATATAATAATAAGAGAAATAATTCAATACAATGCATAGTAAGCATAAAAGCATATCAATATAACGCAATTCATGAATTCAAAGAAAATTTGAGTCTAAGAATGAAAATAGCATGTATGTAGGGTATGGCCATCAGATAATTTATGAAATATAGTCTAGAATGCATATTGTACTAAACAACATGCCCATATAATTCTTTAGGCTCAAAATTTGTTTAAGGGATACTTTATATCCATAAAAACCCATCCAAGTGTGCAATTTATAACCATCCAAGATTTGTGTGAGTCAAAAAAATCATATTGCGTGTCATCCTGAACACATGTGTAAACTTGATGAAATCAGTGCTATAAAGTTTCATCCTTGCACATCAGCTGAAGAGCCTTATGTATAAACAGGTCTACACACATTCAGATATATCTCATACAGTTAATTATTATAGTTATGATAAATCTAGGCATTAATTAGACCATTAAGAAAGTTATAGAGTATTTGCAGAAGACTAAAGATTATTGACTCACATATGGTGGTCCTGATACCCATCAGGTTATCGGGTATTCAAGTTCGGATTGTGCTGGGATGTCCGGCATCAAGTAGTCAACATTGGGTTATATTCCTATTGGCTATGGTGTTGTTTGGTGAAAAAGCACTAAGCTCTTTGTTATGGAATCATCAACTAGGCAGGAAGAATATATGACTTGTTATAAGGTTAATGAATAAGTTATGTGATTGCGGAATTAATCTAAGGCCCTAGGTCTTCAATTCTATTACCAGACCGCTGAAGATATTTTGTGATAACTGCGCATTAGTTTTCTTCACTATGATTAATAAAAATTCAAGTTAGTCGAGACACAGACATAAAATATCTTATAATGACTTACTAGCGGGTGGCACGTGCGATGCACGTGAGAGCGAAGGGAGGGAGTTAACCACAGTTAATAGGAGTTAAAAGGGACATGTGTTAACCTGCAAGGAACTCTCCCCGAGTTCAATCGCGATTGGCTGTGATTCTATTCTTTAAATAGATAGATGAGCAAGGGGTAGTTTGGGAATTAAAGTAAAACATTAAATCAAAATTTTATTTTATGAGGGTAGATTGGGAATTTTGGAAAAATCAGGCTACGCCTGGCTCTCCCATTATAATATATGAGGGTAGATTGGGAATTTCGAAAAAATCAGGCTCTATGCCTGGCTCTCCCATTATAATAGTAAAGATGAGAGAAGATTAGGGAACATAAGGTGTCGGAGCCATTAACCATAAAGTTGAATCATAAGGTATTTTTGAGCTTGTCTTGCACATGGGACTAGAAGACAACTTGGATTCATTTGGTTAGTGGGAGTATGTTGCTAGCATTTCATTTATAGACACATAGTTCTCTATTACAGTTATAAAGATTTGCCTGTTATTTCTCATCAAAATAATATAGCGACGTATCACTCAGCATTTCCATTTTGTGCTAAATGGTTAAAATGACAAAGGTAAATTTTAAGGACTGACTTTTGGGATGTGTTTGGTCAACACATCATAAGGATATAATGCTTGAAACCATGAAAAATTAGGGTAGTATGATGACCATGGAATGGTATCAGGCAATATAAAGGTAAACAACTTCGTAATCCTGAGTATGAATTCAAAGAAAAATATAAGCAAACTTGAATAAAAAATTTGGTGAACTAAGACCGTTTGGAAGAATCGTGTGGTTCGCTTAATTTCACGAACCAAGCTGAACCGAACCGTAAATTGGTTCGAGTTCGCTCCGGTTCGCGGTTCGCAATGCCAGATAGTGCACTTCATAACCCTGGTCAGTACTACCAACAAAAGGTCTAGTTTGAATTTTTTTCTTTTTCTAGTAGCAAGAATGTGATTGCATCTTTCTTCGAGGTAGAGGCAGAGAGCAGAACATTGCTTGATTGAGTTACAAGCACAAGCTCAAGTTTAGTTGGAAATGTATCTAACATGCACAAGACAATGTATCACACATGCTTCTGAGATGAGGTTGAAATAAACATCAAGACATTCCATGAAACAGAAGTGAGATAGGCATCATTATAAAACATTCATGGTATTTACAGCAACAGTTGACAAAAATGAAAAAGAGAAAGCAAAAACAGTTTCAAGAAAGCATAGTTAAGATGCCTAAATGTTACCTCTCGCCTTGTGACTTTTTTCTTGAGAAAAAGCCAGACTTGAACTTTGAGATTGGAAGTGACGAAATAAGTTCTTGGGAAAGACCTCTGCTTTGGGTTCCAACAGCCTCACCTAAATCAAGTAATTCCTGTATATGGAAAAATTTGTTATTGATCATCTGCCTCTACATGAGCTAACACCAAAACCATTAGGTCGCGTATTCAAATCCCACTCACCCACCAAAAGAGAAGGAAAAAAATACGAATGAGCTTTGCAGAAAAAGAAATCAAGAGACTTATGAAAGAACTAACCAAAGTCATAGGAGTTAATAATCTTTTCATAGTGCATTCAATGTTGACATATGAAGGTAAAGAGATTGAAAACAATCCAATTCACAATAATACCAACTACTTCCAAAGGGAAACAGTATACTCTTTATTGGAATTTTTTGGGAGATCCCACTCATTCCCAATAGTAGTTTAAATTCATTCATAACTCTGACCAAAATTTCTGCACATGTGCATTATTGAAGCAACTTCATGGCCTATACCATTGCACTCGCATACATGTGATAGAGGATGAAGCATGGAGCAAGCTGAAAGATGACCTGCATAGTTGCAGAATTTTCTTCCAGCAGAACTCAAACTGAATATCATGACCTTCTGTCTCTTTATTA
Source organism: Tetracentron sinense (assembly GCA_015143295.1). Taxonomy (NCBI): domain Eukaryota; kingdom Viridiplantae; phylum Streptophyta; class Magnoliopsida; order Trochodendrales; family Trochodendraceae; genus Tetracentron; species Tetracentron sinense. The sequence continues at coordinate 74,686 of JABCRI010000681.1, read as the reverse complement.
ACAAAAAATCTTGACCGGTGTTCCATCTAATGTTTTAGAGATCTATAAGAGGTAGAAAGGAGCAGTGCCCCGCATTGGTCTAAGCTCACAAGAGGAATGACATTAGTGAATCTGAATATCCTAACATTTGGGAGTCAGCATGGTAAAATTTAAACCCCTAAAGACAAGGGGCCGCTAAGTGCCAATGCACACTCTTCACAATGGAGAGGCCGGAAAGTCAACAATGGTTGTCCCTATGACAAACAATAGTTGCAAAGGAATCGTCACTTAGAACTGGAACCATGAGAAATATTAGGGTTTCTTAAGACTTGCACATGCTTGCTTTGGCTTAAGCTTTTATTGATGCTACTAATTATGCATATGTTAACCTCAAAAAAAGGTCCATGTTTCAGAAAGAATTTATTTTATGAATATTGAGAAATTGAATAAAGAAAAAAATCTCACAAAGAGACTCAATATGACTCAATCTGTATAAATTAAATCAGAACTTGGGAGATACCCACAAATTCTTGAAGGGAGGCCCATCAAGTGATCAGTTGCACAGACTCCACCCAATGGACAAGCAAAGCTTAAGCAAAGAGGAATTTTACATGTTGAGGGTCCTGATGTTCCTTTCCTTCCATAGATCCTAACAAACTGCATAAAGCAACATATCCCAAAGGATGTTACCTCTGCAGCTGAAAACACTACCAGGCCAACGTAGGATGATATTGATCACCACCTTTGGGAATGCCTAGGAGATTCCAAATAAAGAGAAAGAAAACTCTAAACGCCCCAAGCCATGGAGCATCCACATCAGCAATCCTAGTTAGTGATGTGGCATGGTGTGGTGCATTCACGTGGCTTGTCTTGGTGGGGCCTACATATAGTGTCCAGCATGATGGCGTGGCATTTATGTGACATCTATTTACCCGAATAAGATGTACATGAAAAATGAGAGAATATTTGGGGAATAGAGAGAAATACTATCCCTTCCATAATGGTATCATATTACCATGCTTCTTCTATCCTTTTACACCCTAACAAACCCTTCCTTTTGCCCCTTTTTGTTGAATGTTGAATACTCAAGATCTAGGTTTTGGTTTTCGGTTAAACTCAATTCGGGATCGATTTCTACTACAGCAAACCATAAAGCGAAAGCAGGAAATAGAGCTTCAAAAATATCTTGGGGACGATTCGCTGGTTAACCCGATTGCACTTATATTGAGAGGCAAATAATGTCTTGAGGAAAGATTTACCATAAGGCACTTTGAAGTCCATATTTTCCTCTTTCTCCATGTTACTTCTCAATTTTGTTGTTTTTCAGGTCATCCATCGCATTTTATCCACCATACACATGATCTTGGTTCAATTCCCATCCGATGATAAGGTATCTACAACGAATATTTCAACATTTTGCACAATCATAAAGGTCCCCACAAGTAGAATACTACTAACAAAATACAAGTTTCCGGTTACTTTTTAAACACCAAAATGGATGATTGTCGGAGAATGAGGAACAGACTCATACTAATCTTGAGTGAAACTGCAACGAAGTTTCAAGGGACTGATCATTGTTATTTGGAGGATATCAGCGAGTGATGTCTCTAAATGAAAGTTCTCAAGGGGATTGCTTTTAAGTTTATGTAACAAACATACTGCAATTCTGACAATAAAACTTTTTGAACATTCAATGCATTTCGGTAGAGTTAGGGGTATGATATTTTTGTTTTTTCTGTGAGCTATATAATTATAAATGCATTATTTGCATGCATTAACATTATCATATTGTCACTAATATATCCAAAAACTTTTTCAACATGTTGAGACATTAGGTTTTCCTCCATCCTTATGTAAGACTCCATGTGTCCATATCCTTTAAACAAACTCACATGTTTGAAATTGCATCCTTATGAAGCAGGTCCTCGCAAACATTATACATATATATATACACCCTGGCCTCTCATTACTTCCTTCTTTATAAGGGAGCTAGTATTTAAGGCTCCTCAAGAACAAGACTGAGTCCATGCAATTTTAAAGATCACTTTAACATAAAGCAATTCATGATAAGATTCTTCTACTTGTGGAAACATCTGAACTATCCATATCACCAGAAAAATGTTCTCTTTCACTATGTATGTTTGGCAGTTATTCATTACTTCCAAGCCTGATATCTAGGCATCAGTTACCATCGCAGATTATATCATTCAAAAGAAAAATAAACATGTAATATAGATTTGGCTCACAAAATAATGTACATGTACCACATTGTAAGAAAGAAAATAGTGAGAAATCCTATTTAGCAAACCTCATAAGTCATGTTGTCGAGATCAATGTTGTCTTGCCAAATGACCTGCAACAATCCATTCGGAAAACAGAAAGAGCTTAATGAGTTACTTTGCATAAGAGAACCATTTATGGATCCTACCTCTAACAATATACTATAGTTCAACAGCTGTATGTGTAAGCAGATGGGATGCCAAGTGACAAATTATCTCATGTGAAATCTGTAGGAAAAACAAGACAGTCATTTGACAAAAGGCAAATTAATAAACGCATGCCAGCACACACATCCGCCTGCCAGCACACACAACACATACATTTGTTTCACACTAGGTTGCAAGGTTCAAACAAATCAAGTCACACACAAGTAGAACACATATTTGTTTCACGCTAGGTTATATATATATATTAAATATATATACATATATATATATATATATATATATGCATCATTCAAATACATTTGTTTCACACTAGGTTGCAAGGTTCAAACGAATCAAACCTGAGAATTACTAGCATTATGATGACTCCGAATGCCTGCGTCAGTGAAGGAAAAATATATTTTAAGTATAGACAAGTTACAGAATGGAGAAATTTCCAAAAATATATAAAAATGAATAGGGACGCAATATCAAAAAATAACAGCTGTGAAAGAAAAGAAAATGAGAAAGTCATGAATGAAATTAGGATATCACATCTTGTCCTGTAACCCTAAGGCCAGGACATAAATGCTTATAATCCTTTGTTCTGCAACTGGTATCTCCTTTGCTAACCATGGCTGAAGAGTACAGTATCATACTAAAAGCAAGTTAATGAAAATATTGAGACCTACCATACATGACCGGTGGCAAGTCTATAGGATACTTCTTGATCGGTTCAGATCCAATATTATTGTTGACCAACATGATTAGACAAATGTGAAGAATTTGCAAGTGTTGGTCTCACACCCTTTAGTATTTTTTCTTAGCATATGACACACATATGCAAGGACAAGTTAGCAGTCAATGAGTTCTAATATGCTAGCAAGTGCAATTCAATTTTGTCAAAATCATACACCAAACCATGCCCACACTTATAATGCTTGATATCTTGACACTCAAAATTCTCAACATCCTGAACTTTTTGGTATCTGACATGGCATATACAGAAACACATGCCTATGTTAGAAGCTGTGGGATATCCTTGAAGACTCCCAAGTCACTTGATTGTGTAACTAACAGTGACCCGGATTACAAGGCAGAAGTGCCAAATGTTAGATGATAAAATCATGCTGAAATATGCAGATATTGTAAAAGTTAATAATGTTTTACAAATGGAGAATCGTTTCATACTTCAACTCAAACCGGATAACACCCATAGCCAACCTGGTATTGGTCAGCATCCTTTAATTAGCAGATGTAGTCCAATATTAATTGGGCCAATCAGAATTGGGGTCCTCGTGCACCAATAACCGCACGACTCCCAAATTACCTGATTAAGTTGTTTCAAGAAATCACTCCCCTTCACATTGCTTCATATTTTCCCACAGCTAATATAATTTCTTCCAACATATATTTGAGTGCCACTATCAAGTTGAGGATGATTTGGGACCATATTGATGATTACTGAAAGCATAAATTCAATTTCATATGATATCCCTGTCATAAGATGGTTACACTACAATCTAGTAATTATCCTTTTCATGATGGTTAGATTGGATAATTAGTTGTTTGTAATCTATACTTGCATCTCAAATAGCGGAAGATGTCCAAGAAACCAACTTTAGCAATAGGAAGATTTCATATAGAAATGAAGGTTTCAGCCCCAATCATAGTTACTATGAGCGCAGGTTTCGGGAAACCCTAATTAAATCTCACGGGTGAGTATAGAGTATAGAGTCGTCACCTATTCATTCAGAATAGATAAGTCCCCGAGATTTGGATTAGGTCTTTGGTCTCCAATTAGAGATTAGGGTAAGAGGTTCGGTTAAGTCCGGAGAAGGGGTTAGGCACCCCGACACTTCCACTTTTCAGTAGTTCTCTACTTGCTAGGTTTAAGCCAATTTAATGTCAATGTTAATCAAATGCTTAAGTGTTTAAGATAGTGTTAATCGTAAGAAAGAAAAGCTAACTAGGGTCAAACCCGGGTTGGGTTGCCTACGTACTCACATTGGGGTGAGATCAGACCGAGCGCAGTTCGAGCACATGAGCCCGTGCCAAGGCTCGGGGGTGTGTGTGTGTGCACCAAGGGTGGCTAATGGGCCTAATCCGGTAGATCAGAGTTTTGTTTAACCGAGGTTGGTCAATGTGCAAAGTATTGGGCTCGGTAGGCCAAGGGGTAGTCCGGTAGACTAGGGTTTGGGCCCGGTAGGTTAAGGCAAAGTTTGATCATGGTTAGGATTGCTAACCGGGGTTAGGTCAAACTAAGTACGGTTAAGGTTGCTAACCATAGTCAAGGAGGGTAAGGTCAGGCCCGGTAGGCCCAAGTTAGGCCCGGTAGGCTAAGGGATGAGGTCCGGTAGGCCAAGGGTGTTTTAACCAAAGGTTAGGGTTGCTAACCGGGGTTTAAAAGGTGTTTAACTGTGGTTAGGGGTGCTAACTAGGGTTAAAAATTCCAGAGACTATTTTTGGTCTTTTATATTTTTTGATTTTTTTGGAATTTTTCCAAATTTTTGTCCCAGAGGATTGCTTAACCATGCTTAGGATTGCTAACAATGATTAAATGACTGAAACAAAACATTTTAGGGCTTCTCAGAATATTCCTGATTTTCTGAGTATTTTTCCAAAATTTTGTGGGTTAAGAGCTGCTTAACCATAGTTAAATGTTAACCAAAAGTGGGGTTTGACCATGGTTAAGGGTCCTAACCAAGGTAAAAATGATCACAAAAGATCATTCTGGAATCCTCAGATTATTTCTGATTTTTTGTTCAATTTTTAGAATTTTGTGGGTTAAGGGGTGCTTAACCATAATTAAATGTTAACTACAGGTGGATTTAACCATGGTTAAAGGTCTGGTCAGGTCAAAATTGGGCTCAGGAAGCATGGCAGGGCCTAGACTGGCATCCTACCTGGTCTGGGTCTTGTACAAAGGACAGAAGTAAAAAAAACAGAAATTTCAGTCACACTTTTAACCATGGTTTGCAGGGTGTTAACTCAAGTTAGGGGCTAAACCAGGGAAAACTGAGGCCACAGAGCTGTAGCCTGGACTACAGGGAAGACCCTAGGCCTTTGGTGGGCCCAGGGGGAGTTCAGGTGTGGGCCCCACAGTGGGCCAAAGATACCATAGTTGGAAGTCTGAAATGGAGAGTTCCAACAGTCAATTTTTTAACCAAGGTTTGTAGGGTGTTAACTCGGGTTAGGGACTGAACCAAGGGAAACTGAGACTATGGGTGTGTAGCCTGAACTACAGGGAAGACCCTGGGCCTGGTATGGGCCTAGGGGGAGGTCTGGTGTGGGCCCCACAGAGGCCTAAAGAGGCCTTGTTTGGTAGACTGAAAATGTGGTATTCCAACTAACCCTGGTTTGCAGGGTTCTAACTCGAGTTAGGGGATGGTCAGGATGATTCTAAGACCACAGGGTGGTAGCCTGGACTACAGGGAAGACCCTAGGCCTTTGGTGGGCCCAGGGGAAGGTCACATGTGGGCCCCACAATGGCCCAAAGGGGCTCTGTTTGGTTGTTCAAAATGGTGAGTTTCAACCTTTATAGCCAAAATTAACCATAGTTAAAGGGGAGTTAAGGCATGGGAAGGCCATGGGAGTTAGCCAAGGGTAAAAGGATCCTAACCATGGCCCTGGACTTGACCAGGGCCTGAGCTAACCATGGTTAAAAGGTAGCTACAGTAGAGGCAAAAAATGGCAATTTGTTTTTTGAAATTTTTTTTTTTTGCTTTGCTGGGGTGCACCAGAGGTTACCAAGGGTTCCCTCATGGCCTGAGGGACCCCCAGAACCTTGGAATGAGCACTGGTGATGTAGGGTATTATACCCAAAATGGAGACCTCAAGAGTATACCCCCATGCCTACGGTTAAGGCAAAGGGGGGGAGGAGCCTTATCCATGGTGGATGCTATTGGAGAAGAAAAAAATGTAATATGGGACCCCTGGAATGGGACTAGGGGTCCCTTACAATGCTTAGAACAGAGAGTAAAGGAAGGTGAGGAGTGGCCATACCCTATTGCCGAGTTATCACAGTGGTGCGAGGACTGTGCACGGTGGCTGGTTGAGCTCGGTTTGGGGTGAGCAGGTGAGGTTGCTAGGGTGTTTTCCTTGGGATTTCTAAGGTTTTGGAGATAAGAAATAAAAGGCCAAAGGTTGGAGAAGGCTTGGAGAAGGCCTGAAATGGGGCGGGCAAAGTATGGATAGGGTGTTTTGCAGAGATTTTTTTTTGGATTGAAAGCATCTCCCCTAACTCGTGGTGATGGGGTGCTTATATAGAGGATGGGGCAGACCCTTAGGGGCATTTCTGGGATAACCCTAGGCATGGGGGACAAGTTGGGAGCAAGCCTGGAGCAGCAGGGGGGCTGCCTGTGCGTGTATCTCCTGGAGAAGATGATGAATAGTGTGCTGTTTTCGTTTTTTTTTTCTCTCTTTTGGGCCTAACCTCACATATGTGGGCTAAAGCAAAGAAGGGTTTTGCCTTATTTGGAGTTGGCTCCCACATTCAAATTTTGAAAAAGTAAGTGGGCCCCACTAGGGTTGGGCCTTGTGGGTCCATGTTTGGGCCCAAAGATGAATTTCAGCCACGGTTTTTTGGAGTTTCCGGCCTTGAGTGGGCTTTGAGCCCATAGGGTTTTACCTAGGGTTTGCCCTAGGGTTTAGACTAGGGCTTGGCCTAGGGTTAGGTCCAGGGTTTACCTAGGGTTTAGCTAGGGTTAGCCTAAGGTTAGACTAGGGTTTAGGTTTTTTTTTTGTTGAAATAGGTCTTGAGCCCGTAAGGGCTTTAGCCTAGGGTTTAGACTAGGGCTAGGCTAAGGCTAGGCCTAGGGTTAGGTCTAGGGTTTACCTAAGGTTAGCCCTAGGGTTTAGCTAGGGTTAGACTAGGGTTTAGGGTATTACCTAGGGTTAAACTAGGGTTTTGGGGTTTATGGGTTTGCTAATGGGCCTTGAGCCCGTAGGGTTTTAGGCTTAGGGTTTGATCTATGGTGTGGGGTTTATTTAAGGTATGGTCTAGGGTTTGAATTAGGGTTTGTTCTAGGATTTTCCTAGGGTTAAGCTAGGGTTTAGGATTGCACCTAGGGTTTGTCTTAAGATTGCTAGGGGTTTAACCAGTGTTTGATTAGGGTTTAGGGCTTGACTAGGGTTAGGTCTAGGATTCAGGGTTTTGATTAGGGACTTAGCAGGGGATGACCATGGTTAATGATGTTAACCATGGTTAAGACATGGTGTAAAAATTGGGTGCTTACAGTTACCAAATTGGAGTTTGAGAACTATTCGGCTAGGGGAAATTTCGGAAAAAATGGTAAAGGAAAAAAAATGACGCTCAAGTGATAAATAAACAATAAATTAGACTTTTAATCATGCACAATTTGCATTAGACATTTTTCATATATTAGATTTTTATTTGGAAAATTTTCAAATATTCGTGAATAAATTGCAACTTTTTGAAAAAGTCACTTTTTTCATAATTTGTCGTTCAATGAAATATTCACCACTTATTTAGGATTTTTTGTAAAAATTGAACTTTGTTACTATGCTGACAAGCACAAGACATCACATTATGGTCTAGGAGCAAGTGAACAACAATGGTCAGTTTTCAATGAGATATTTTCTACACTTTTTTTGAATAGGACCGAAAATCTCATTTCCTTATAGAATTGTTTGATATCCTGTCATTCCTTCTAAGGTATCTTCCTTCCTATGGAAAGTCGCTTGGAACAAGACTCTGACTTATCCCAAGCATATGTTGCAGGAAGAGAACCACCTAGCTACGTAGAGGAATCGATTGACCACCTGTTTTGTGCATTGTCTTGTAGCAACAAGGGTTTGGGGTAGGCTCCTCTCTAGGGTAGGATTTTGTTGGGTCGTCCTACACTCTTTTCAGAACTTCCTATCTTGATGGGAGTCGGTGAGTGGATTCATCTTATGTGGTGTGGTCTCTTCTTCAAAGATTTTGAGGGAGAGGAACGGGAAAGGTTTTGATACGTATTCCTTTCCTTTGATTGGTTGACAGCCAGAAATAGAATCAGAGGTGTTCCATTAGGTGGGATCTGATCAACTTTGGGATTTGATGGTCCTCTTGAGATAGGAGGTGGTTTTTTGGTCAGATTACTTTATTTTTCCTGTTGTATTTATTTTCTGTGGCTGTTTCTTTCTTGTTTTTGAGACCTTAGGGTTACTCTATTGTTAACTCTTTTGTATATTCTTTTTCTATGTATTGCATCCTTGCCTACTGATAAAAAAAATCCCAAGCATATGTTGCAGTAAGAGAACCATCTAGTGAGTTATAATCCTAGCAATGAGGACAAACAACATCCAAGTTAAACATTTCTAACTAATGTGAAGTGTGGACCGAGACAACATCTTCTTGCAACAAGAGGTTTCTCAGTTGTAATAGCTAATTAACACTAAATTTGGCACACCGTAAGAAATTATTTTCAGTAATTTTAAGAATCTAAACGGACTGTCTACAGTCTACACATGCATAGTCATTACATTCTGATAAAAAGTTGTATTATCATAAATCCAAACGTTAGTTGGAAATACATCAACATAATCATGAGATAATTTACATTTTCAGGGTTAAAAGGTGTTGTTGTGTTGGCATTCCCACCCAATTGCATCCTCATGGGTGTGGGTTCTTCGTAATCCACCGTTGAAGAGTTATCCCAAGCCCTCCTTGGAGAACTCTTCAACAACGGATAATATGCAAATGGGAAGGAATGCCAACATAACATCTTGCACATATACTTCTGATCAAATGTCGTATTCGTCATATCCAAACATCAGCTGGAAATACATTACCAGAAGAAAACTCAAAGTTAAATTATATTCTTCAAGGTTAGCAGGTGTAGTTGTGTTGGCATTCCTTCCCAATTACAAAAATCTACGGGTTTGGGCTCCTCGTTCTCCCAAGCCCTCCTAGGAAAACAATTCAACACTGAAATAACGACGGGCTCACACTCATAGATATGCAACTAAGAGGGAATTCCAACACATCTTGCATCCATGGTCCCGATTAATGTTGTATTTGATATTTTAACTATTTATCATATCCAAACATCAGCTGGAATCACCAGAAAAAAACTAAGAGTCGACATATGTTCTTCAGAGGTAGCATGTGTAGTTGTGATGGCATTCCATCCCAATTGAATATCTACAGGTGTGGGCTCTGCCGAGTCCTCTCAGCTCTCCTCAGAAAACTCTTCAACAATGAATAACGAAGAGCCCACACCCACATATATGCAATTGAGAGGTAATGCCAACATAACATCTTGCATACATGGTTTCGAACAAATAGTATATTTATCATATCCAAACGTTAGCTAAAAATATGTAACAAGAATAGAGTTAACTTACATCTCTCATGGTTAGCATGTTTAGTAGTGATGGCATCTCCTTCCCCTCATTATTCATTGTTGAAGAGTTCTCCCATCCACACCCTTAGATGTGCAATTGGGAAGGAATGCCAACATAAAATCTTGCATACATGGTTATGATCAAATGTCGTATATATCAAATCCAAACATCAGCTGGAAATACGTCACCCGAACAAAACTCGAAGTTAACTTGCATTTTTAGGACTAGCAAGTGCCGATGTATTGGCATTTACCTTTTTTACTTGGTATTGCATATTTATGGGTTTGGACTCTTTGTTTTAATTTGAAGAGTTCACCCAAGCTCTCCTGCTTTAGATGGGAGAACTATTCAACAGTGCATAGCGAAGAGCCCACACCCATCGATATGCAATTGGGAGGGAATGCCAACACAATATCTTGCATCCAAAGTTCCCATCAAATGTCATATGTATCAAATCCAAACATCACCTGGAAGATATGTCACTAAACAAAACACAGAGTTAGCTTACGTTGTTCAGGGCTAGCATGTGTAATTGTGTTGCCATTTCCTTCCAATTGCATATCACTTCGTGTGGGTTCTTCGTAATTCATTGTTGCACAGTTCTCCCAATCCCTTCTGCCTCGATCCGTTCCCGATAGATGATCATTGACCTCATAAGCATGATTATGTCCATAATATGTTGTACTTCCTGGATCAGGTAATCCAAATTTGTATGCACTCATATGCATTGACCAGTAAGAACTCTCCTGCACACAAACAAGAAAAAAAATCTTTTTACGTGAAAAGAAAGCCATCATAAGGCAGCAATTTTAGGAGCTGTAATATTTCAGAAATATAGACAGCTTGAAAGAAGCATAGAGATTTATAAACGATTCTAATGAGATGATTAGAAGGAAACAAATAGTTTTCCTAAAAACTTTTGTTTTATCCTACTGTTTTTCAACATTTTTATCCTAACAAGTACTGCTTTCCTACACATCTCTGCAGGAAACACGGATAAAAGTCCTCCATATGAATCAATGAAACAACCTCAATTCATGAGCAGCATGAATTTTCGTTTCTTGGATTTTGATCATTGCCAAAAAAAAATTAAAAAATCAACTCAAAGATATTTAATCAAATTTTCATAGATCAACAAATCAGATAAAAGTACCTGATCATGCATTGCTTCTGCAAGAGTGAAATCCGCCTGAGTGTATGCAAGACCTTCAAACAAACCCATAAGGCTTTCTGTAATAGTGTACGGAAAGCCAGTATTTATGTAACGAACTTCCATTTGTTGAGTCCAGTTCATTTGAACAACTCTTCAGTCAGGAACCTGCAAACATAAACACAAACATGTAGAACATAAGAAAGCTAAAACGTACGAACAACAGAGACTGCTCGATAAATACCTGTCCTTCTCCCAAAATCACGTGTCTTGGTTCATTCAACAACAACTCAAACAATTTCGCTTGGTCACCATTACTTTCCAACAATTTGCCTTCATTTTCCTGCAATTCTTGCAAAAACAAACCAGAGCAATCAGAAGTTGACAATTACAACTCATATAACAGTATCTTTTCTTCTTCTTTTTTCGATCCGTATCATATATTACAGCATCTTTAGACAAATTTTTCAAAAATCTTGTAATTCTGGAGACCTTAAGCGAAGAAACCAGCAACGTTACAACTATCAACGGAAATTCGAGTATTCCGTTTATCCGCTCACAATTTACACTAACTAGCTGTAAAATAGACTAAACTCGCATGGATTGAACAGCGTTGATCGCTCATTTCAGTTTTCTGCAATTCTTGGACCAAAAAAAAAGCTAAAGAATGCCAAACAGAGTAACGCCATCCTTAAACGTTTCGCTAATATATTTTCAAAAGTGAAAAATAAAAATAAACGCTAAAATAATCAGATACCTCATCCAACAAAATCTCTGCAAATTACTGTCAAACTTCTCTTGAATTCGCGAGATCGCTCCACAGAAAAACTAAACAAAAAAAAATAAGAATTCGACCAAAGATAAACCATAAAAAACCGCATTTCCAACAAGATATTCATCAGTCTCTTCATCTCTGCAATCTCTCGATGAAAAGAACAACAATAAGACTAAACTCTAGGATTTTAAAAAGAAAAAACATTATACCTCATTTTCCACTAATATTCATCGAATTTCTCCATAAAACCAGAAACATAAATCATTCAGTCGATCGACTAACAAACGAAAGTATATCCAACTATAAAATCAGATGGAAAAATAGATAAAAACGATTGAAATCTTACTGAGGAAAGAGAGATTAAAGAACATACATTGATCGCTTTCGAGATTTAAGAAAAAGATTGAAATAAACCATTCGACTAACCGATTACGAAACGAAAACATATCAAACAACAAAATCAAAGAAAAGAAAAATCAAGAGATTGAATTACTGCTGAGGAGAGAGAGAGAGAGAGAGAGAGATTAAAGAACCGACATTGATGGCTTTCGAGCAGAGTCTTGAGCGGAGAAACAGACGAGAGAGCTCTCATGAACGGTGCCCTTTGAGGAGCGCATGCAAAACGAAAGGGAATGGGTTTTTGTGTCGTCTCTCTCTCTCTCTCTCTCTCTCTCTGAGTTCTGGCGCTTTTAACCAGCTGGGTTTCGGACTTGAGAGACACGCGACGTGACACTTGCACGAGAAGTGATCCGATATCTCGCAATAGGCGTACCAGCCCTACTCTCGTACTTATACACCACGAAAATTCAACACCTTCTGCTTTAAACCAAAAACCCGTTTTTCGATTACCTCACCTCGCATTTGATTACATTATCCTATTATCTGAACTATGATTAAGCTTAATCAATTTAAAATAATTTATTAAAAAAAAAAATAAAGTTAAATGAATAAACTTTAAGGATAAGTCAATCTTAACCATGGTTAATAAGTATTAAAAAGAGGGGCGGGGACCAATTAAGACTAAGATTGCATATGGGTAGGGCTATCAATGGATCGGATCATGAACGAGATCTGATTAGCCGGACTTTGGACAAAATATGTGATATGTTAGATTGGATCGGTGGAATCCGATTATAATCGGATCGAATCCGGATATAGGATGATCCAATTCAATTATATTAACTTTTTAAAATCATTTTAAATATATTTTTTATGAATAAAATATTAATTAAAAAAAATAACATTAATTAGAGTTAATTAAGATAAGATAAGATTTTTATATTATTAAAATAAAGTTTTTTTTTTTAAATATTAACCTTAATCGGATCAGATCGGATTCAGATCTTAGAAATATAATCGGATTCAGATCGATTAATAAATTATCCGACGGATCTCAGATTGAATTCGGATCTGTCGGATTCTTAATCGAATCGGATTCGGATCTAGGTAGATCCGGTCCAAATCTGACCCGTTAATAGCCCTACATATGGAGACATAATTGAACATCAGGATGTCAACTAAAATGATCTAAATTTCCCAGTGACTATGAAGTTGATGATTTTTTTTGAGTCAAATTCAATAATTACCTATTCCCAACGATTGATAACTATCAATTGCAAACCGAGCCTAATAGCTTGAGCCTCAGCATCCTAGCTGAACCCCAACAAGGGGATGCTTGGATGATGAGAGGATAATTCCATCAAGGTTTCTTGCAATAGCCCCTGTGCTGAAAGTTAAGCCACTTTGGAGAGTAGTCCCGTCGACATTAACCTTGACCCAGCTTAGAGGATTCCATTTGATAGATGATGTAGGTCCAAAATCTTCTTAAAACGGGTGTTGGCGATGCAAAAAATGCTGTTATTTGGATTTTGTGATTGATGGGTTGGGGTTGACTCCATTAAAAAGAACATCATTCCTCAATTTTCAAATTAGTCCACATGATTGTGTAAATATGAATTAGTAGCTCACTATTGTTTTCAACAAAGAGAGTATGTTGAGTCCACATTTGTCATCACGGAGAGAATGATAGAGGAGCTTGAGATGACATGAAGAGCGCGATTTGAGATCCAAACTAGTTGATACATGAGCAAGGATACTCAAGAAAAAGATGAGTAACAATTTCGATACCACTTTTACAGAGGGAGTAACAACTATCCATTGACACCCATTTTTATCAAAGGTTTGTTGAAATAGCTATGACATTATGGTAGGCCCGCCAAATAAAGATTTGAATTTTTGGAGGAATTGACATTAAGATTCTTTCCCACATGTCTTCCTCTAAGTCCATAATGGAATAATTAGAAGATGGTTGTCTTCCATCAAGATCGTTTTGAAATGTGAAGTGGAACTAACTTTAAATTACCTAATCATGGAGAAATGCCAAATCAACTTATCTACCCCCATCACATACACTAACTGCTATCTATGGATCTCTTCAACTACTTGGTTAGGAAAATGCTAATTGTCAAACACATCGCAAACATTCTGCTACTTGAAGATTGATTAAAGTTAAACTGTTATAAATTTGTGTTAACAAATGACTGTTTAAAGGCCTTGGATTGTCTCTAGTGAAACCGGAAAGGGCTCTCGGGCAGCCATAGAATAAGGGACAAGTGACATTAAAAAGGAAAAAAGTCATTTCATTTTTTTCTTATGATTTTGACTTTGTCTCACTTCATATCTCTTCCCTTTTATCTCAACACCTTATCGCCATGTGTCATATAGTGGATGGAGAAATCAAAATCATGGGCCCATGATTTTGACTTTTCTATCACTTGTCCCTTTTTCTATGGTTGCCCGAGACAAGCCCCGGCTTGGCCAGAGACATTCCTAGGCCCTGTTTAAAATGTCAATAGTAAAGGGACAGTAAGATGGTATTTAACCTTTGTTTTTTTTGGGATAATTTTAACCAACCACACAAAACTACTACTTGATTCATCTCAAACAACGATAAATTCGAAAACAAGATGACAAAAATTAACATAAACCGGGACCAGGCGTTGGGCAGATCAACGACTCTCTCTCTCCGCCACAAACAAACAAAACCTATCCGAGAACCGCTCCGTCAATGCGGGAAAATCACCTACGTGGCAAATACCTTTAGACTTGGGAGTTGGGATCATCTCCAGCAAGTGGAGAGCCCGCACGGGAAACACAAGAGTAAGTGGCGGCTTCTGAGTTAATGCTGGCGGGATCTACCGCCAGCAAACATTGGAGCTGATCCCAAGTCTAAAGCATCCTCAAAGAGGCTTTTTTTTTTTTACAGGGTTCTCATTAATCGTGGCCGTCCAATTCTATTGGATTAATCTAACCATTTGATTTAGATCATATTATGAAAGACAGATATCGCAGAGAATATACACCATTTTTTTGTGTGGAATATATTCATTTGGACAATATTTAAAGTCATTGTCTTTTTGGCTCAAGTTTGATTAACCTAATTATTTTGTTTAATTTAATAAAATTATTTATTAATAAATTAAAATAAAATAAACTATAAAAAATAATACCTTCATATACGAAGATAAGATTTGGGAATAGTCCTTCAATCCAAAAGACAAAGTGTAAAATTATTGTTATTGTTTTAAAATCCTTAACTTTATTATTATTATTATTATTATTATTATTATCTCTTAAACTTATTATAAATAAAAAAAATATAAATATTATTTTGTATCAATATAAATAACACTACCAAAAAAAATATAATATGTATATATATATATAGAGCCATGTTGAGCTCATGCTGAGAATCCCAAAGGCTACAAATCACCAACATTAGATTATGTCAGAAAAGTCATGCCTTTCCTAATATGACAAATAAATAAATGGAAGTTGTTAAAATGTGGACAAAACCTCATGCAAATCATAGGGCATTTGGATTTAAGGAATTGGAATTAAGACAATAAATTGAATTTCAATCAATTAAAACTCTAATTCTAGAATTTTTGTAATGCATACCAATTAAATTGTAAAATTGTGAGATGAAATTGATAATTTTGACTGTTAATTCTACAAATTCAAATGCCCAGGCCTTATTCAAGATAGGAGAATGAGGTTCAAGCAAGAGACTCCGAGTTTTGCCTAAGGCCATAGTGAAGTAGCAATAGGGACATGTTAGCCCTACACTCAGCCAAAAACTAAGACAAGGACAAATGTTAGTTTTTGGTTGAAAGCAAGCACAAATGTTTGTTTGTTTGTTTTTTTTTTTCTTCCTACTGAGAACAAGGAATTCTTGAAAATAGAACTAACACGTCTCATATGTTCTATTTGTCCAACCATTAACACTGAATAAATACCACAAAAAAAAAAAAGACCTGTTAAAGCAAGGATAAATGTTTGGTTTTTTGGTTGAAAGCAAATATTGATTTTTTGTCGGGGGTAAAATGTCCGAGAGTAGGACTATCACAACTCATATGATCTATCCGCCCCACCATTAACATTGATTAAATCCAAAAAAAGACTATCAACAGCCCTTTTGTTTTTTTGGTTGAAAAAAAAAAAATTCACCTAGATGTCTCTATGTGAAAGAAACATAACACAAAATGCTACATTAGTACATTGCACATCTTATTATTGTAGCTGGTATTACACATTTACACTTGATGGTGGAATATAGTTGAGAAATAAAGGAAGGTTGGTTGGAGAGAGATCACCAAAGCCACCTGACCCTCTAAAAAAGGAGGTTGGTGTGTAGAAAGATTCAACTCCCACACCCATTTTATGAAAGAAAGTACATCATCGCCATACCTTCCTTAATCCTTAATCCTTATCCCTTTCAATTCAACGAACCCCGAGGAGGGCTTGTGGGGTTGGGGTTGGGTTGGCTACAACTAAAAAAGGTAAAGCAAGTGGTTGAATACTCGGTCCTTGAGCAAGGAATCTATTCTTACCCAAAAAAGAAACGAATCTATAAACGTGTCGAGTGGCCCAAGCTCACCACTGTGTAGGTCCCACATTGGAGATTTCCTAGGGGATGATTTTTGACCATCTGATCAGCATACATTTAATTTTTTTTAAAAATCTACGGAACTTTTGACTGTCCGAAGAAACAAAGTAAAATCAAACCGCTGATATTGTTGAGTCCCATTGATATTTGGCCCTTCAGATTTCTTTGGTGGGACCAAGGTTTGAAATCCCAATATTAATCGGTCCCGAGCCAAAATCTCGAAAATTTTGATTTCTCGGCAAGATTTCAGATTTTTTTATTATTAATATTAGATATATATCATTCAACTAATAAAAATATGAAGAGTATACTAAACTTTATTTGAACTAAAATATTTTTTAATTAAAAATATTAATTTATCAACCTATGGTATTACTTATAAATTTAGTACTTTTAATATGTTGGACTCACTATAAAAGTTAATAATAAACGTGTCTCTCTTTGTTATAAGTAATGGTAACGACTCTTTATTAGTAGATACTTTAAAAGACTCTATTAGAAAGCTGTATCTTATATTTATTGGTAAAGACTTTTTATTAGTAGAGACTTTAAAGAACTTAAAACCTTATCTTATTATAAGTTGTAATTTAATTATAATTTCATTAGATAAATAAGTGATGATAGTCTCTACAATTATAATGAGAGAAACAGAGTTAAAAAGTTGGTTGGTTTTTTTCTAATATACCTAATGAGTCCTAATTTTATGTTATCTTACTATGAACGTAGTTAATAAGGTGACTTTTTTTTAAATATTTTTCTTATTTTATCCATAAATCCATATATAAAAAAAAAGATATTATTTTATCTTATTTTATATGAGAAAAGTTAGTAAGGGTATTGAAGTAATATCAACAACTAACAATAATCTCTCTATATCTCCTCGATTTCCTCAAATCTTTAGCCTTATCTTCTCTCATGCCAACGAAGAGGCACACCCTCTCCACAGGGTAACTATTTTCCAAGAGAAAAAATAGGGCTTTTTGGTTCTCAAAATATCTATTTCTATACTAACGTGTCCCTCACAATTTTTTTTAATCTAAAAAGTCCCTCAAGTTTCTATACCCAAAATATATATATATATATATATATATATTTTTTTTTTTTCAAAATGTCTTCACTAAGATCCCTCTTCCCAGTCTCTCTCCTCTTCCCCTCTTTCTATCACGTGCATCGTACGTGCCACCCACTTAGTTACCTATAAAAGAAATATGTGGTGATAGCTGATGATGATAGGGCAAATGGAACAAACATAATAGCTTTTTACTTAGTAAGGAGATACACAAGGGTCATTCTTCTCGGAAGAAATCATGGCAAGGGAGAAGCTATTAGAAAAGTCAGTGTAACTAAATCCTTCACTATATTCATGCAACAAATGTTAGTGCCACATACGTTTAAATATTTCCTTTATTATTGATGACAATTGATTGAAGCCCTTCAATTTTGCAAAAGTATTGCAAAACTGGGAAGTCCTCACACTTTTTCTTTACGGTCACCGATTGATCCTTAATTATTAGGACGCCATGAAAACCATGATGTAAACAATGAATGATCTGGTTACTTCTTAGTTAGGTATGAACTTCAGGTTTCTCCAGAGGCTAAATTTAAAGTCTAGAGCATAAATTTTAGGTTTACGTTGATTCTGAAAAACTGGATTGAAGATATAATTTTCTGTTGATCAAATGCTCTCTTTGTATTGACTATGATTATAGAAACAAACACACAAATAGATTTCATGCTCTACTTTATAAGAGGCCGGGGAGGATTAGAAAGCCAAAATGATTCACTCTGAATCAACTAATTCACGTTCCAAGTTTCCCAAGCAAGCTTTTGTACATTGGCCTGATCCAATTAAAGGGAAATACAAACACGTATAGCTACCCGAATCTCAGTGGTGTATCCCGAATTCCTTGTTAAGAATATGAACTATATTAATGAATAGAACCATTAGCGCCAAAATGGGCAATTGAAAGATGTTTTATGTTAAAGAAATTAACAAGTGAACCAACATCTACACAGATCAATTACCTCTAGAGAATTAGAGAATTAGAGCACCTGTATATGTATGTTAAGAAGTGTGATTTTTATTTTGAGTTTGATGGAATTCACTGCAACCCTAATTCAGCCTAAATTTGTTCTCTAGACCATTCTAAATTGAGTTATTTTGAAAGAAATGATTTAGAGAACAAAATATCATATCACAAGGAAGAAAGGGAAGAAAGAAGAAAGTGATTCAGAGGGAGAGAAAGAACAGTGAAGAATAATGGTGAAAGATGACTTTTCTTGACAAATCTCTTACTTTCTCTTTCTGCAAAAACTTGTTTCTCTGGTTAAAACAGGGGGAATTCTTTATCTGAAGAAATTCTTGTTCGAAACAGGGGGGGGGGGGGGGGGGGTCATCTCTATTTATAGGTGATCAACAGAAAATCATAACTAACTTGTACATCTGTCATAATTGTTTTTGTAACCTCTATTTATAGGTGATCAACAGAAATCATAACTAACTTGTACAGCTGTCATAACTATTTTTACAATCGACTTGTAGAAAGAAAATATTGGATTTTGTCAAGAGAAATACGTCTTTCACTTTAACTCCATTAAGCTTTTATGACCAAAATTTTGGAATAGATTCTTCAAAGGTTAAAGGCGATATTCATTATACTCATCCTTTAACAAATTCTATCTAAGCCCTCCAAACCACAACTCATCATCCTCCCCAAAGCGGTTGGTAACTATATCGTGAAAGCGAGTCATACGCTTTCATGGTATACTATCCTTTTGAGGTAGTATATAAATGTTCAGACAGCAACACTCCTCTAAATAATAATAATAATAATAATAATAATAATAATAATAATAATAATAATAATCATCTCAAGTCCAGTAGGGAAAACGGAGGTGTTGGACGAAGACACCTATCCTGTCGAGCCTTAAGAAAAACTGAGGAAAAATTCATACCCAATGCTTTCTCCCTGACTGTCAGTCTAGGAAATAATACATGCTTCACTAGAATAGGTAATGAGGGGAAACAGCCACACCCATTCCCACAGGGGGGGTAACAATCCATACCATGCACCCCTGATAAAATAGATCCCCTTTCTAGTATAGGTCGTTAAAAAGGTATACGAGGAGGTACTAATCCATACCATGCCCATTATCATCAGAAAGGTAATTGAGAGCCAAAGAGGGGCACTGAAGCCATATTGATCATCAAATGCGATAAAGCCCAAATCAGCATCCAAATGCGTTAGAGCCTAAATCAACATCAAAAAGCGTTACAACATCCAAAGCATTAGAGCTCAAATCAGCCTCCAAAGGCGTAAAAGCCTATAATCAAAACCGACAACGTAAGAGGCATAATCAACCATCAAAAGCGCAAAGGCTATAATCATCATCAAGGGCAGAGGGATCAAAAATATCATCAAGGAGTAGAATCTTTGGAAGAATTAAAGGTGTAAGAGTTTGAAAACATTAAATCATTTGAATCACCATCAGTAGGCATTAATGACTAGAATCTTCATTTATCAGATACATTTCATTTTCAAGGCTCTAACAATAATATGCCTATCTTAATAGCTTTATCCATACCACTTTTCACGGAATTTTATTAACCATATCTCAAAGAAGGATTTTCAGTATTTAATGTAACATATCAGAATGCCTGTTGAGCCACGTGTCCTTATTTTATTGAATAATTTTAAATTTAAATCCCATAAATCAAGTTTTTCAATAACCATCATCAACATTTAGCCCCCTGTCTGTGAAAGCGCCTTTAAATTTGATAACACTAAAGACGTTTGATCAAACAATCATCCCTATTAAAGAGGGTTTATTAATCATTAAGTAGTACACTATCATAAATATGGCGTCTTAATATTTCAAAATGGTCTCTTCAGTTTTTGCCCCAAAATAATGGTTTACCAAATCCTTAACCAATGGGATTACGCAGCCAGCCTGTCATAATCATCATGACCGTACCCTTTTTCAGAATTTGAGCTAAACTTGCTCCTTGAGACTTGTGTCTCATAAATGTTTAAACAATATATAAAAATAGCAAAACCAGTTTAGTATCACTTATTGTTCATCTTCTTCCGTGTGCGAGTATATTCTGAACATTCTCCTTGTCTTCCTTTGATCGAGTCCTTGGTGATTCTTTATTGTTTACTTCAATGAATCAAGAGTTTTTATCTATATTTGGAATTTCATAACATCTTTCAAGTTTCTGGTAAGTCTTTATTCCTTTTGATTTCTCTTTTTCTTTTATCTTTTCATCTATTGTTTATTGTTTCCCTTTTTGCTCTTATCTGTTATTTTGATCATCTTCATATTGTATCATTTTATTTTAATTTTTTACAAAAAAAGACACTGTAATCTATTTTTTTTTAAATTTCTGCAACATTTTTACGCTTTCAGCTATGGCTTCATATCTCAAAAAAATCTTTTAAATACTGAGTTTTGGGATTCAGCTATGCATCATTCTTGGGATGCCGCTGTTCCCTCAGATGGATGGGCTTTGTCATATGGCGATGTTGAGGGGTTTAAAGGACTATTGGATGCTAACTTGAACTAAAATATCATTCTACTAATAAAAGTATATATATATATATCATTCTACTAATAAAAGTATGAGGAGTATATTAAATTTTATTTGAACTAAAATATCATTTAATTAAAAATATTAACTTATGGTATTGCTTATAAATTTGGTGTTGACTCACTATAAAAGTTGATAATAAACGTGTCTCTCTTTGTTATGATTAATGGTAACAAGTCTTTATTAGTAGATACTTTAAAAGATTCTATTAGAAAACCTTATCTTATATTTATTGGTAAAGACTATTTATTAGTACAGACTTTAAAGAACTTAAAGCTTTATCT
The DNA here is from genome assembly GCA_015143295.1 of Tetracentron sinense. Classification (NCBI taxonomy): domain Eukaryota; kingdom Viridiplantae; phylum Streptophyta; class Magnoliopsida; order Trochodendrales; family Trochodendraceae; genus Tetracentron; species Tetracentron sinense. The sequence goes on along the minus strand of JABCRI010000681.1, from coordinate 53,186 downwards.
TATTATAAGTTGTAATTTAATTATAATTTCATTAGATAAATAAGTGATGATAGTCTCTACTATTATAATGAGAGAAGTGAGGTTAAAAAGTTGGTTGATTTTTTTTTCTAATATTCCTAAAAAGTTGGTTGATTTTTTTTTCTAATATTCTTAATTTTATATTATCTTACTATGAACGTAGTTACTAAGGCGATTTAAAAAAAAAATATTTTTCCTATTTTATCCATAACTCCATATAAAAAAAAATTAAGATATTATGTTATCTTATTTTATATGAAAAAAGTTAATAAGGGTATTGAAGTAATATCAACTAAAACTAATAATAATCTCTCTATATTACCACAATATCTTCAGATCTTTATCCTTATCTTCTCTCATGCTCTCTCCTTGGTAACTCAACAAGAGGCACGCCCTCTGCACGTGGTAACTATTTTCCAAGAGAAAAAATAGGGTCTTTTGGTTCTCAAAATATCCCTTTTTATACTAACATGTCCCTCACATTTTTTTATTTATTTATAAAAAATCCCTCGAGTTTCTATACCTAAAATATTTTTTAAACTTTTTTTCAAAATGTCCTCACTAAGATCCCTCTTCCAGTCTCTCTCCTCTTCCCCTCTTTCTATCACGTGCATCGCACGTGCCGCCCACTAGTTACCAATAAAAAAAAATAGGTGGTGATAGTTGATAATGATATTACTAATGGAACGAGCATAATAGCTTTTTACTTAGTAAGTGATTGATAATGTAAGGGCCATTCTTCTCAGCAGAAATCATGGCAAGGACAAACTATTAGAAAAGTAAGTCTACCTAAATCCTTACTATATTCATGCAACAAATGTTAGTGCCACATACGTTTATATATTTCCATTATTATTGTTGACAGTTGATTGAAGCCCTTCACCGATTGATCCTTAATTATTAGGATGCCAAGAAAACCATGACGTAAACAATGAATGATCTGGTTACTTCTTAGTTTGGTATGATCTTCAGGTTTCCCCAGAGGATAAATTTAAAGTCTAGAGCATAAATTTTAGGTTTATGTGATTATGAAATAATGGATTGAAGATATAATTTTTTGTTGATCAAATGCTCTCCTTGTACTGACTATGATTATAGAAACAAACACACAAATAGATTTCATGCTCAACTTTATAAGAGGGCGGGGATGATTAGAAAGCCAAAATGATTCACTCTAAATCAACTAATTCATGTTCCAACTTTCCCAAGCAAGCTTTTGTACATTGGACTGATCCAATTAAAGGGAAATACAAACATGGATGGCTACCCCAATCTCAGTGGTGTATCCCGAATTCCCTGTTAAGAATATGAACTATATTAATGAACAGAACCATTAGCGCTAAAACGGGCAATTGAAAAATGTTTTATGTTAAAGAAATTAACAAGTGAACCAACATCTACACAGATCAATTACCTCTAGAGAATTAGAGCACATGTATATGTATATATGTATGTTTGTTTGTTTTTATAGTGATAAGATAACCCCAGTTGTACTGTCGCGCCCCAAAATACCCCCTACGAGTTAAGGGATACTATAGGTGTGACTATACTTAACCTGACAAACTATCCTGTAATGAACAAGGCATAACATGTTCTAATAGAGATATAATACAAAGTGCGGAAGCTAAAATATTGCGGAAGTAAAAATCAACTTTTTCTTTTCTTCTATAACTTTAACAAATATTCCAAGTTTGTACAAATTAAGACATGTAAAGGTGGACATGCCCACCTAACAAAAGACATAATACGACTCTATCTCGCTCAATAGCCACCCCCATGGGGCCAATGGTCTAAGTCCCTCGCTCCCTCCTGAGGCTCAATTACCAATTCTTCATATGGTTCTTCCTCGCCGTAGTCCTCCTCAACCCAAGGGCCCGAGGCACAAATGTTAAAAGGGACCCGTGTACCTGCCGACATAAAAGTACGGCTGAGCATGGAATACTCAGCGAGTACAAGCTCCTAGCTAACAATAGTAATAATGAACAAAACATCAATGCAAGTACTGGAAAGAATACAGCTCATAATCAATTAAAACGATATCATAAGAAAACATTTATCAGTTCATCATTCCCAGTAAAACCAAGGTCTGTGTGTCGTATGAGCCCTTATGAGTTTTCCTTTCAATATTTCTTATGAGCCAGAGGTTAGCACCTGCACCACCCTGGGCTACCAACCTCCTTGACAGTACCATACTTTGAGTCATTTCTTATGAGCCAGGGGTTAGCACCCGTACAATCCTGGGCTACTAACCCCCTTGACATTTCCAATACTTTTGCGCATTCGCTTATGAGCTAGAGGTTAGCACCCTTAACCGGGGCTACAACCTTCTTGACAGTCTAATACCTTTCTTATGAGCCAGAAGTTAGCACCCTTAACTGGGGCTACCAACCTCATTGACATTTCCCCCATATAAATGTGTGCTCATGCATAGCTATTTGTGAAACATGATTGTGAGCGCAGGTTTTGGTGAAACCCTGGTTTGCATCTCAAGGGGTAGTATAGAGTCGCCACCTATTCATTCGGAGGGGATAAGTCCCCGGGATTTGGATAAGGTCTTGGTCTGCGGTCCGAGGTCAGGGTAAGAGGTTCGGTTAAGTCCGGGGAAGGGGTTAGGCACCCCGGCACTTCCACTTTTCAGTAGTTCCCTACTTGCTAGGATTAAACCAAACTAATCTCAATTTTAATCGAATGCCTTAAGTATTTAAGAAAATGCTAATTTAATAAGGAGAAAATCCTAGACTAGGGTCGAACCCAGGTTGGGCTGCCTACGTACTCACATAAGGGTGAGATCAGACCGAGCGTAGTTCTGGCACATGAGCCCGTGCCAAGGCTAGGGGTGTGTGTGTGTGCACCAAGGGTGGCTTAAGGTCTAGCCGGAATGCTAGGGGTGGTTGACCGGGTTGGTCAAGTGCTTGGTATTGGGCCCGGTAGGCCTAAGATAACTCCGATAGACTAGGGTTGGGCCCGGTAGGCCAAGGGTGAAGCCCGGTAGGCTAGTTTGGGCTCGGTAGGCCAAGATGAGGCCCGAGAGGCCAAGGATGAGCCCGTTAGGCTAGGGTTTGGCCCAGTAGGCCGATATTAGGCCCGGTAGGCCAAGGAGTGAGGCCCGGTAGGCCCAGGGTGTCTTAACCAAGGGTTAGGGTTGCTAACCGAGGTTAAGAAATGTGATTAACCCTGGTCAGGGATACTAACCATGGTTAAAAAAGTCCAATCTTAGAATTTTTGGTCTTTTTGAATTTTTCTGATTTTTTGGGGTTTTCTAAGATTTTTCCGAGCGGTCAAAGGTGCTTAACCGCGGTTAAGGAGGGGAGGTCACTATGGTTAAGGGTCTTAACCATGGTTAAATGGTCAAAAGAGACCATTTTTGGGTTTCTCCTAATATTTTAGATTTTTTGAGCATTTTTCCAGATTTTTTCCGGGTCAGGATTTTTTACCCGTGGTTAGGGGTCCAAAATGGGGTCGACTCTGATTAAGTGTCTTAACCATAGTAAAAAATGAAATTGAAGACATTTATGCATTCCATGTAATATTTATGATTTTTTGATGATTTTTCCAGAATTTTTGCTAGGTCATGGGCTGCTTAACCATGGTTAAATGTTAACCACGAGTGAGTTTAACCATGGTTAAGGGGCTGACTGAAGCAAAAGCGGTCCCAAGGTCCGTGAAAGGGCCTAGACTGGCCTCCTACCCGGTCTGGGCCCCCACAAATATCTGAAATTGCAAAAAACTCCAAATTTCCATCAAATTTTTAACCATAGTTAACATGAATTTAACTATGGTTAACAGGGGAATCGCGGGAATCCGAGACCACCATTGGGTAGCCTGCTATGTGAGGAACAATTTGGACCCTTGTGGGGCCCAAGGGGATGCCGTATATGGGCCCCACAGAGGCCCAAAGTTATCCCGAAAAACACCACATAAAATGACGATTTCCACCAAAACAGATTGTTTCTCAAACTTTGCGGCGATTTTTCCGCTGATTGGCTCAACCCCCGGGAGATCCGAGACCATGGTCACGAAGCTTGCTATGAGAGGAACAATTTGGGCCCTTGTGGGGCCCAAGGGGAGGCCGGATGTGGGCCCCACAGAGGCCCAAAGTTGCCTCTTCGCACAGATTGTCACACTGTCGACCCCACTTTGGGGTCGATTTAACTATGGTTAACGGGGGAGTTAAGAGCCGAAAATATACAGGGGGATAGCCCGTAGTATGGGGAGTCTAACCATGGCCTTGGTTTCGACCAAGGCCTAGTCTAACCATGGTTTAACTATGGTTACAGGGGGCTGCCTGGAACCCTTTTTTTTTGCAGAAAAAACATTTTTATAAAAACTTTGGGGCTGTGGTACTAAACTCATGAAGGTCCAGGGGGATTCCTCATGGACTGAGGACCCCCCAGACCTCTAGGGAGTGCTGGACACGCTGAAAAGAAAGAAAAAAAATGATAAAAAAAAGGAGGGTGTATAACCTCGTGTTGTTGGCAGCCGCACAAGAAGTTGTGGCGAGTGGTTGCTGTGGGGATTTGGGACAGACCCTGGGGTGGTCAAGGTGGATGAAGGGAGAGGACCTTGGAGGTCTAGGGATGGAGCCAAGTAGAGTGGAGCAAGGTAGGAGCTGCTGGACAGGTTGTTTTTTTTTTTTTTTTATATAAAAAAAACTTGGACCGAAGGTGGTGTAGTGGTGGTGGACGGTGAGGCCTTGGGTAGTTGCAAGGGCGGTGTTGGGCGTGATCTAAGACCTCACCGGGCAAAAGGATTGGCCTGGAGAAGGCGGAGCTGGGCTACTTTTTTTTTTGGAAAACTTCCCTCCTCCAAAACCGGGTCTCTTCAACCATGGGTGCAAATGGGTGTTAAATAGAGAGGTTGGGAGAGGGATAAGGATGAGGATGGATGGCTGTGATTGGATGGTCAATGCGGGTGCAGGCGCAGCTGGTTTGCACAGGGGGTAGGGGTGGCTTTACACTGAAATGAGACTGCCTCCCACCCTCTATCTTGCTGTTTTTTCTTCAAAAGAAACCCCAAATGGATTACTTTAGGAATTTGGAGGGAAAGGAGGAGAGAATGGGGTCGTAGGGGAGCTGTGGGGCAGGTGCTTGGACCAATGGGGAAGACGATGAACAGTGTCTTTCCCATTTGGTTTAAAGTTTTTTTTTTTGTTTACTGTTTACTTATCGAATGTGGGCTTAGCTAAAATGGATATGGGCCAACCCATGTTGGCTTTGCCACATTGGGTTGGCGCCCAAATTCAAACCCCACCTTTTTTTTTTTTTTTTTTTTAATAGATAAAAAAAAAAAGAAAAAAGAAAAAAGAAAATAAAAAATCCTAAAAGGCCATGGGTCTTAACCTTTTGGTTGAAATTTTTTTTGACTTTTTTGTTTTTTTTGACTTTTTTGTTTTTTTTTTTCATTTTGGGCTTACCCTCACCTATGTAGGGTAAAGCAAAAAGGGTTTTACCCTACTTGGAGTTGGCTCCCAAATTCAAATTTGAAAAATCATTGTGGGTCCCACTCAAATCGTGGGCCCTTGCTTGGGCCCAAAAATTGGATTTATCCATTTTTTTTTTTTTTTGGACTTTGGACTTGAAAAGGGCCTTGAGCCCATGGGGTCTTGCCTAGGGTTTGGGCTAGGGCTAAGTTAGGGTTAGGCCTAGGGTTAGATTTAGGATCTACGTAGGGTTAGTTCTAGGGTTTAACTAAGGTTAGCCTAGGGTTAAACTAGGACTTAAGCTTTTGGACTTGGTTTTATTTTTGATTGAAACGGGCCTCTATCCCGTAAGGGCTTTGCTTAGGGTTTGGACTAGGGCTAGGCTAGGGTTAGACCTAGGGTTAGATCTAAGGTTTACCTAGGGTTAGTCCTAGGGTTTAGGTAGGGTTAGCCTAAGGTTAGACTAGGGTATTACCTATGGCTTAGGGATTTTACTTGAAATGGGCCTTGAACCCATTTGAATTCTAAATTTTCTTAGGGTTTAAATAAGGCTTGGATTAGGGCCTACCTAGGGCTACTAGGGCTTGAATTATGGTCTACCTAGGGCTATTAGGGTTTGGTCGAGAATAACCATGGTTAACGACGGTTAACTATGGTTAAGCAAGGTGTAAAAATTGGGTGCTTACAGCTGCCCCTCTTTGCCGGAGAGTGCTAGGATGACGATTGAACGGCAAAGACTGGAAACATCCTATTTTTACACCGAGATAGATGTTAAGAGTGATGATATGCATGCTGTGTAAATGGTGAGTACGGTGAAGTGATGAAGACTACTACTAGGGGATAACGAGTAGCCGGGGAAGAACATGATGCCGAGAGGGAGTGGCCCTGAGGGGCTGGCCGGAAGAAGATGTCGCTCGGAAGCGGTGAGGGAGATTGATCGAAACGGTGTTTCCCGGGGGATATTAATCAAATCGATCAGAGTACACACGGGGTGTCGAGAACACACAGGGTGTTGGGCATTCGAGGTGTCAACAAAATGTTTTATGTTGACGCTCACCTAGGATGCCAAGGACACACGGGGTGTCGAAAAGGAGGACATGCAGGTGGTGCACACTGTAAAGGTGTACACGAGATGTCGGGCATGCGAGGTGTCGACAAAGTGTATTATGTCAACGCTCACCTAGGATGCCTAGGACACACGGGGGTGTCACAAAGAGGATATGCAGGTGGTGTACACTGTCAAGGTACACGCGGGATATCGGGCATGCGAGGTGTCGACAAAATGTGTTATGTCAACGCTCACCTGGGATGCCCAGGACACACGGGGGTGTCACAAATGAGACATGCAGGTGGTGTACACTGTCAAGGTACACGCAGGATGTCGGGCATGCGAGGTGTCGACAAAGTGTGTAATGTCGACGCTCACTTGGGATGCCCAGGACACACGGGGGTGTCACAAAGGGGACATACTGGTGATGTACATAGTCAAGGTACACGCGGGATGTCGAATTGATTGGAGGCATGATGCCAGATTTGATTTTGATATGACCGAGAATCACTGAGTTTGATCATGTTTGAATGATGCTGAAGAGTTTTGTCATGTAGGGGATAAAGACGAGGATGCTTTCCTATGACTCTACTAACTGCAACTTGCAGGGGAGGTGCGGAAACGACTTTTTCTGTTTTACCTGTCGGGGAGTCTTAGTGCAAGTTGGTTCAAACAGATTTTGATATCCGGAGTTCACTTGTTTTTGAAAATCTTTTCAGGAAAAGTGTAGAAGACTTTTGTAAAGATTTTGATTTTGACAAAAGCGTGTTTAGTTAGCTTTTCAGATTTGCCAGAAAATTGCCTTTGTTCAGGGCTTATGGGATTTTGTGGGTTCCTTTCTATTCTTGGAGAGCCGAGTACGATTTAAAGCAGGACATTACTGTTGCGGGTTGAGGACCTTGAGGAGAAGCTTTTTGAAGACTTCTGGACCCTTGCTGGGAGAGCGTTATTGAGAGGCTGTCAGAGGCTTCTGCCGGGGGATCCATTAGGGATTGGAAAATTGTTATAGCCTGATGCTGAGGATTCGTTGGGGAGTGGGTCTCTGTTATAGACTACTGCCGGGGAGTCTGGGGATTTCTAATCTGCTGGGGATTTCCCAATGTTTACCCCTCTGCTGGGGAGGTGCTTTCTGGAGGATTCTCTGTTGAAGAATGCCTTGAGTAGATCACCTGCTGGAGATATTCCCTGACGGAATCTTTGTTGAGGATATAGATCCGTTGAGTCCAGTGAGACTGATCGCTACCGGATCTTGTTGCCAAACTGAAATTCAGCTTTTCTTCCCTTTTTTTTTTTACCCTTGGAATGGCCAATGTAAGCACCCCAATTTTGCACCCCTTTAGCATCTTTTACCCCTCTAAAAACCATCTTAAAAACTCTCTTTTAAGACCCTCTTTCCATGTGCTTCGATTTTCAAAAAACGCCCCTTAGGTAAAAAAAGACCAAAATGCCCCTGGAGTTCAAAGTGACCAAAATACCTCTGAAAAGTTCTGGAAAACTCCCATGTTATCTAAAATATTTTTCTGGATTTTATCAGTTCAAGTTCGGCTATTTTTGGGATCAAATCGAGCCTAAAATGGTAAAAATGACCAAAATACCCCTGGAGTGCAAAATGACCGAAACACCCTTGTTAAGTTTTAAAAAAGTGACATTTTATCTAAGATATTTTTCTGGATTTTATCAGTTCAATTTTGACTGTTTTTGGGCTCAAATCAGACTTAAAATGAGAAATCGGGTTTTCGGTCAACTAGAAATCGACGCGCGCCGCCAAAAAAATAAAAAAATTAATTTTTTTTACAAAAGTATTCATTGGAATATTCCAAGAATATTCCTTATGATATTTCTTAGAATATCCTAAGGAATATTCCTTTGAAAATATCTAAAGGAATATTCCTTAGAATATTCCTTGGAATATCCTTTTTCGAAACCTATAAATAAGCTTTCACCTCTTCTTCATTTTTCACTCAATACTCACTTGCTCTCTTCTCTCTCCTCTTTCCAAAAAACCCTCTTCTTAGGCGTCGGCGATCCCGGGAACTCGATTTCGAAGAATCGTTCTCGGGAGCACTTAATTCAGAGACCCTTTTGGGTTTCCGAGAAGGTAAAATCGCCGAAACTCTGACGTTTGCTTTGTCCTTTCTTAGTATAATTATTTTATTGTTTTTTATACTTAGACTGCTACCCTGTCAAACCCCTGCCCGGTTTTACTTAAACCCGGCTTACCCTATCAAACCCCTGCCCGGTTTTACTTAAACCCGGCTTACCCTGTCAAACCCCTGCCCGATTTTACTTAAACCCGGCTTACCCTGTCAAACCCCTGCCCGGTTTTATTTAAACCCGGCTTACCCTATTGAATCTCTGTCCGAACTTCGGTTCAAACATACCATACCCTGTCGAAACCCTGTTCGAATCTCGGCTCAAACCTTGATTCAAAACCTCACCTAAACCCTAATCAAACCCTAGTTGACTCCAGTTACCCTACCTAAGCCCTAGTTACCCTACCTAAACCCCAGTTACCCTACCTGAACCCTAGTTAACCCTAGGTAGACCTTAGTGACCTCTAGTTAAACCTTAACTAAACCCTAGGTCAAACCTTACCCACCTAGTCGAACTTTTGTCTAGAAACTCCGCTCAAACCCTGTTTCAAATCCCATCAAACCCTAAACCCAAAGGCTCCTTGACATGAGCTAAAACTGTCCAAGTGCTCCTTGACATGAGCCAAAACTCTCCAAACGCTCCTCAGCACGAGCTTAAAAGGTCACCTCGCTCCTCTAACAGGAGCAAAAACCCCTGAACCATTCAAAAACACCCTAACATCCAAATACCAATCTCAGCTTGTCAAACATCCATAATCCAAACACCCAACAAATCAAACTATCAACTACCCATCTGGAACTACATGTGGCTTGATTCCACTGACTGTGGATACGTAGGCAACCCTGATCGGGTTCAGCTCACCTAGGATAGAACCCCTATCCTGTCCCGGCTTACTTTAACATGTACATTATTGTTCATACAATATTTGTCAAGCATATAGATGAAATACAAGTTTCTCTTATAGTTTCCCCACTTTAATTCAGACTTAAGGAGTAGGTAACCATCTCCGGATGAGAGTTTAGGGGTGCCTAACACCTTCCCCTGACTCAAATGAACCCTTACCTTGAACTCTATTTCCAGACCAAAGCCTTATCCAATCTTTTAAAGGACCCTATTTTCCCTTACAATTTAAATAGGTGGCGACTCTCTCTTTTCAACATTTTTAACACTATTCCTCATCGGGTTCAATCCTGATCGGGAGTGGGGGTTAAAATCCCGGGTCTACAACCAAGTCATAGGGTTCGCATAATTTTTGCGCGATGAGGCCGTTGCCGGTTTTCCTCATGCCTGCGAAGCTGATTAATTTTATCCATTTTTTGCCTCTAATCGCAAGACTAGGTCTGGGAGTCGCGTAATTTTTGCGCAATGAGGCCGTTTCCGGTTTTCACTCATACCTGCGATTTGTTTGAGGGTTCGGATCTTCTCCCTTCACTGCCCTGATTGACATTCGCCGGGGATTGATACTCCACTGGGGATATAGGCGTGATATTGCACTTGTACTCGCAGTTTCTAGGGGATCTGGGAGGGCTTAGAGTAGGACGAAACGTTGGCTAGGGGGCCGAAGTTTGGGACACCCTGGAATTATTCTTGATGCAACTGACTTGCATGGGGGTTTTCTGTTGAAGATAGATTTTTCGTTGGGCTCCACTAGGGATTGTCCTCTTTGGTAGAAGCTGATTTTTTTGGGGTTCTTTTTTTTGAATGAATTTTTTTTTTTTAGAGAAGTTGATCTTGTTGGGGGGAAAACCAAGAGAGATTATTTTTGCTCATGGGGTCCCTAGCTTGGAAAATATTTCAACTTCTATTTTGGAGTTTCATTTGATGGAATATTTTGTAAACTTGATGTCAACTCCGTTGTGAAAATTGGGAGAATTTGTCTCTATTTGGGGAGTGACTCTGTGGGAAAAAACCGTTTCTGTGGAGAGAGAGTTTTACGAAGTTTTGGACTCTCTTTGGGGGAAAAGATTTTGGGGGGGTTAAGTCCCTTTTTGCGACCGCACCTGATTTGTCAGGTTGCCTACGTACCCTCTGCAGGATCAGGTCATGACGTAGTTCAAGCAAATGCCACAGATGGGCGAGGAAGGGTGTCCTTGAAAGGTTTTTGTGAGAGAAAGGCTGTTAGGCTCGAAGGGCTAACTAGCGAATTTCATTGATTTTTGTAAAAAATGGTTACATTGCTAGGGGTAAGGAGTGTGCTAATGACAGCCTCCTGTCATTCCCGGAGATCCTACGAGTACAAAATGCCTGTCAGACCTAGACCCTAAGCGTAGTATCGTTTAACTTTGTCCATGTTGACGGGCTCTGGGAGGTCTTCGTCATCCATACGTCCGAGTCGCAGGGCACCACCAGAGAATTTGTCTCGGACTATATATGGGCCTTCATAATTGGGTGTGAACTTGCCCCTTGAGTCAGGACGGTTTGGCAATATCTTCCGGAGAACCAGGTCACCGATCTCAATACTGCGGGGCTTGAATTTCTTGTTAAATGCCCTAGCCATACGCCTCTGATAGGCCTGAGAGTGATCCATAGCTTTCAGTCGCCGCTCTTCAATCAGGTTCAGCTGTTCATACCGGGTTTGTGCCCATTCTGCTTCTGATATTTCTGCTTCCATTAACACCCGGAGTGATGGAATCTCTACTTTGATGGGGAGGACTGCTTCCATACCATAGGCCAAAGAAAATGGTGTTGCCCCTGTTGAGGTTCTGATGGACGTTCTGTAGGCCATGAGCGCGTATGGGAGCATCTTATGCCAGGCAGAATAATTAGTTGTCATCTTCTCGATGATCTTTTTCAGATTCTTATTGGCTGCTTCCACTGCTCCATTAGTTTGTGGCTTGTATGGTGTGGAGTTATGATGTTGTATTTTGAATTTTTGGCAGAGATCAGTCATCCCCTTATTGCAAAAGTTCAGAGCATTGTCTGTTACAATCTCGAATGGGACACCATATCGGCAGATGATGTCTCTATTCAGGAAACGCTGAATCACAGAGGCTATGACATTTGCATAAGAGGCCGCCTCGACCCATTTCGTGAAATAATCGATTGCAACCAGGATGAAACGATGTCCGTTAGATGCTTTCGGAGCTATGGGTCCGATGACATCAATGCCCCAAGTAGAGAAAGGCCAAAGAGCAGTCAGATTGTGCAGCCTTGTCGGGGGGTGCATTGATCTTGTCAGCATAGATCTGGCATTGGTGGCATTTCTGTACATGCTTGCAACAATCAGCTTCCATAGTAGACCAATAGTAGCCTAGTCTGATAATTTTCTTAGACAACATCAACCCATTCATATGTGGGCCGCAAATTCCTCCATGAACTTCTTCGACTACCTGTACTGCTTCACTAGTATCGAGGCATCTGAGCCATATCAAGTTCGGCGATCTCTTGTATAGAATGCCCCCTGATAGAATAAACTGGATGGCCAGTCTTCGGATCGCCCGACAGTCTGTTTTTGTGGCATCGAGAGGGAAGGTCCTGTCCTCGAGGTACTGCTTGATGTCCGCATACCAAGGCTTGTTGTCATTCACTGTGTCCAGCTCGAGGCAGTAGACAGGCTGATCCTGTTGCTGAATTTCAATTGGCCAAAGCGTGATGCCCCTGGGAATCTGTACCATAGAGGCGAGAGTAGCCAGTGCGTCGGCAAATCTGTTATGGTTCCTGGATCGGTGACTGAAACTGATTCTTCTGAATCGAGTGATTAGTACATTGAGATAGGCTAGGTATGGAACCAGCCTGGCTTCTCGGATGGCCCAAGATTCATTTGCTTGACAGATTACCAAAGATGAGTCCCCGTAGACGTCTATCTCCTCAATTCCGATACTCAGGGCTTCCTTTAGTCCGGCTATGCATGCCTCGTATTCTGCTTCATTGTTGGAGCATCTGAATTTCAACTTTACAGAGATAGGGAGATGTCCCCCCTTGGGTGAGATTAGGACTGCTCCTGCCCAGTGTCCATGACTGTTGGCAGCTCTGTCAAAGTATAACTCCCAGCCGGAGTATTCTTGCTCTTCTGCTTCTGCGTACAGGATGGCTTCGTCCGGAAACTGATCATGTACAGACACATAGTCTTGTGTTGGGCTGTGGGCCAAGTGATCTGCAATCGCCTGCCCTTTGATTGACTTTTGAGTCATGTACGTAATGTCGAATTCAGACAACATCATAAGCCATCGGGCAGTCCTTCCGGTAGTGGCTGGCTTTTCCGGTAGATATTTGAGTGGGTCTATCCAGGAGATCAGAATTACCGGGTAGGAAAGTAGATAATGCCAAAGACGCTGAGTAGCCCAAACCAGTGCCAAACATGTTTTCTCCAGCGAGCTGTACCTTTCTTCGTACTCTAGTAAACGCTTACTGATGTAGTAAATGGCATGTTCTGTTCTACCTGTCTCGTCATGCTGTGCCAAGACGCACCCCATGGAGGTTTCTTGTACTGAAATATAGAGTAGTAGGGGTCGTCCCGGCGTAGGAGGCACAAGTACTGGAGGGTTGAGAAGATACTGCTTTATCCTGTCAAAGGCTTCTTGGCATTTGGCTGTCCAAACTGTCGGTGTATTCTTCCGAAGAAGCTTGAAGATCGGTTCGCAGATCGGAGTGAGCTGAGAGATGAACCGGCAAATGTACTGAATTCGGCCCAGGAAACCACGAATCTCCTTTTCAGTTTGGGGTGCTGGCATTTCGATGATGGCTCTGGCTTTAGCTGGATCGACCTCAATGCCTCTTTTGCTGACTATGAAGCCGAGGAGTTTTCCTGATGAGGCTCCAAAGACACGAGTTCAGTCTTAGGCCGAATTCTCTGAGTCTGTCACAGAGTCTTTTTAGATCTTCAGGGTGTTGCTTGGCAGTAGGTGATTTGATGATCATGTCATCCACAAAAATTTCAGCTATCTTATGGATCATGTCATGAAAAAGTGCCGTCATGGCCCTCTGATAGGTTGCCCCTGCGTTCTTGAGTCCGAATGGCATGACCTTGTAACTGAATGTGCCCCAAGGTGTGATGAAGGAAGTTTTCTCCATATCTTCTTCTGCTATTCTGATTTGATTATACCCAGAGAAACCATCCATGAATGAGAGCATCTCATGCCTTGCAGTATTGTCGACTAGGATGTCGATGTGCGGGAGAGGGAAGTTATCCTTAGGGCTAGCCTTATTCAGATTCCGATAGTCGATGCACATCCGGACTTTTCCATCCTTCTTGGGTACTGGTACGATGTTTGCCAACCATTCAGGATAGTTTGCTACTGCTAAGAAGCCTGCATTGATCTGCTTCTCTACCTCTTCTTTGACTTTCTGTGACCATTCGGGTCTCATCCGTCTCAATTTCTGCTTAACTGGTCTGACATCCGGGTTCAGGGGCAGTCTGTGTACCACCAACGCTGGGTCTAGGCTAGGCATGTCAGCATATGACCAGGCAAAGACATCACTGTAGCTTTTCAGGAAGCTGATCATATCTGTTCTTTGCTGTGGGCTCATAGTTGTGCCAATCTGGACCAGCTGAGGGTTGTCTTCAGAACCCAACTTCACTGTCTCGGTATCTTCGATGTTCGACTGTAGTAGCCCTTCACTGCATTCTAGCAGGTCCAAAATCTCCTGAGGCGGTTCGTCATCTTATTCCGTTTACTGCTCTGAGTCATACTCAACTCCTGAAAGCTCAAGGAGGGTTTCAAGGGTAGCCTTGTCGGAGGCGATTTCCTGGCAAATCATTAAGCTTAGTTTAGCATGCTTATGTTTTTATGTTTTGTTGGCTTCAGGACACTAGGCCTTCCAGAGGAAGAGTCCGTGTGATTTCGTCATTAGCCGAATGCAAATGTTTTTTGAAAAATATGTTTTTGAGTCAAAATTCCAGATTTTCATTAAAAAAAGTGTACTGTTTACAAAATTGACTTGACAAAATAAAAAAGAGGCCTACAGTTGGCCGACATTTTGGATTTTTACAACGGGAGCAAAGAGAGATAGATTAAGGAGGAGAGGGGGATGATACTGCATCACTGCTTGTTCTGACCAACCATCCCTGCACTGTGCTTTCCCTGACCCTGTGCGGCCTCGATGGTGAGAGCCTCAGTCCACCAACGGATTAGTGACTGGCGACTGGATGATGCTTATGCGCTGTTGGAGATGGTGCACACCTGTTCTTCCGCTGAATATTCTGCTTCTGCATCTTCAACAGTCAGCTCTTCGAACATCCGGGCGACGCTGAATACTTCCGGTTCCTGGAATCCCTGAAGATTCGGTGTCGGGTTGAGGGTTAGAGATATTGATGGCTGGTGCAAGAGGGGTTTCTGGATTGGTTTAGAAGATTCCAACGGGGAAAGTTATGGAAATGTGGGGTCGGGGTTCAGGTTTTATCGACTGTCTACTCTTCTTTGTCAGCTTGTTGAGATAGTCATCGTATTTGGGCATGTATCCCAATCCAAATGGAGGTGTGTAACGTGGAGGCACATATCTCTTCTTCATGCCCTGGTTCCTGACACCCAGGCCTAGACCTGGCTGGTAATTCATCTTTCCCATCATCCTGATAAATGGAGGTACTGCTTGCTTGTTCTGCTGTTCCACTTGGGCGATGGAGCTGACTTGCTCAAACTGATAAGTCATGAAAGTTGTACCTTGCCCTAGCTCTTGGATGTCCCCAAAGGAAGTTGCCAACTCCTCAGATGGAATGACGACTAGGTGGTCGTCCTGTATAAATTTGATTCTCTGGTGCAGAGAGGATGGAATGGCACCGGCCGAATGAATCCACGGCCTCCCTAGGAGCAAGGTGAATGAGGCAGGTACATTCACAACTTGAAAATTTGTCAAGAACTGAGCCGGTCCAACCCTGATGGTTAGGTCAATATCACCCAAGTTTTGCCTAGTGGTATTGTCAAAAGCCCTTATAGTCATGGGTCTCTACTTAACTTGACTGGTGTTCATACCCAGGCTTTGCAGTGTAGAGAGTGTGCAGACATTTAGGCCGGAGCCATTGTCAATGAGTACCGAGGATAATGTCCTATCCATACACTGAACTGCAATATATAGGGCCCGAGTATGATCCCTATCTCCATCCGGTATTTCCTCTTCAGTAAAGGAGATGATTCGTGATTCTAGCACTTGCCCCACCATCTGCCCCAGTTTCTCAGGCGAGATGTCTGGTGTTACATGGGCGTTAAATACCCGGAGAAGTTGCTTTCTGTGATGCTCTGAAGTCAAGAGAAGGCCCAAGATAGAAATTTGTACCTGAGTTTTGCCCAACTGCTAGGTAATATTGAATTCTTCCGCTTTTTCCAATATTTTGAGTAGGAGAGCCGAATCTACTGTTTCCTTTTCTGGGTCTGTCACCCCTGCTTTTTCTTTTGCCTTTTCTTTTACCGGCTCAATCGCCGGAGATTGATACACCCGGCCGGATCGGGTGAGGTTGGCTATGTATTCACTTTCCAGGATGAGAGATTGAGGGTCAGGTACATGATTAAGATTGAAAGGCTGGGAAGGGATGTAAGGGATTTTGACTAGTCTAGAGGATGTTGAGGCCTTGGCTAAAGTGGTGGGCCAACTGGCAGGACAGGGAATTGTGTAAACAATTTGCTCTTTGTCCAATTCCAGAGCGGGGAGTTGTATTGGGGTCTGGATGGTCTGAACATTAGATTGTGGTAGAGGGATTATAACTGGGGGTCGGTACGAGGGCCTGATGATACCATCATCGACTGTGGGTGCGCTGGGTCTAGGTTGCCCTACCCCGGGTTCTTCCCATTCAATAAAGTTAACTTGGTTGTTATGTGGGGGCAATGGCACCTGGTCGATACTGGTATTGCTGGGAGCTAGTTCGACCTTACCCGTATCCAGGAGATCCTGGATAGCGCACTTCAGACCAATGCAGTAATCGGTTGCATGGCCCGGACCTCTATGAAAGGCACAGTGTTGGTTGATATCATAATTTTTGTTTCTCTTGTCTGGCGGTAAAAGAAGGGTAGGGCCTCTTAGTTCGAGAATGCCATGCTTGGTTAGGAAGTCCAAAAGTTGACTGAATGTGTAAGAGAGAGGGGTAAAAGTTCTGGGGGGACGGGTTTGCCCCTGGTTCTGTTTAGTCGACTGGGTGCTTTCGGGTGCTGGCTATTGCTGAGTAGCCGGAGCCGGTAATCTGATCGGTGCTACAGGGGCCACCAAGTTAACATTTTCTTTTCTCTTCTGTTCTCTGTGACCATTGTGTCTGCTGGTTGAAGCTGCTGCCGCTTTTGGGGGAGCAAACCCTAGGCCTGAATGAATGGCTCCACTCTGTATTGCTGCCTCAATACGGGCACCTGTTTTGACTATTGTGCCAAAGTCCATAACCGGTAGAGTGACCATCAGTGTAGAGTAGGGCTGCTTCAGCGTGCCCAAAAATATGTCTGCCCACTCTTCCTTAGGGATAGGGGTGGTGACCTTTACCGCCATTTCTCTCCACCGGGTTGCATATTCCAGGAACGACTCATTGTTCCGCTGGTACATCTGTTCCAGTTGGCTTCGCTGAGGCCGAAGCTCCTGATTAAAAGAGTATTGTTCCACAAAGGCATCCATGGCATCCTGCCATGTCTTGATTCTCTGTTTATCGATCGACATCCACCAGGCAAGGGCTGCCCCCTTCAGACTTTTCTAGAAATACTGTATGAGCAAAGGCTGATTCTTGTTATATGGGAGCATGTCCCAGGTACATCTGCAAATGTTGCTTGGGACAGCCCGAGCCGTCATATTTATCGAAGTCAGGTACCTTGAATCCGGGGGGAATAGCATCTCCAGATGAGAAAGTCAGGTCCTCTAATGACAGGGTGGGATTGGTAGATGCCCCTCTCATTCTTCTCATTTCCTCTTTCATCTGTTTTATCTCTTCATGTTGGTCCCTAAGAGACGGTGTAGGGTCAGAAGATGATGGCCTGTCCTGATTGACATGTGATGTCTTAGGCTGCTCGTCATACTGGTCATACTCTTCTCCTCCTCCGCCTGTTGCGGGTATAGGGTTGGGAATAATGATAGGGGTAGGCTGTTCTGGGTGAGGCTGGTCGGGGGTTTCATTGGTAGGGTTTCGGTTAGACGGTTCTTCGGTTCGGGCACCAATAAGAATATTCAAGGATTCCAGAACTTGGTCCAACTTGTTCTGCATAGCTACAATATCCCGGTCATGCGACTGTACCAGTTCCTCGATCCTCTGTTGATGGTCTGATGGTTTTGTCATTGCTTCTGAGCTGCTTTCTATCGGGCCGATGTAGGGTACAATCTCCGTGACTGGTATTTCTGTGAGGACTACTTCTGCGACTTCTGTGAGAATCGCAGTTAGAGAACGAGTCATGGGTCGGTTCATGCAGACTGAAAAGATGCAACGACTAAACATGAATATGCATGAGGGAGAGAAGTGATGCTAAAAAAAAGATTTTTCATTGATTGCAGTGATTGAGTGAGTGTGATACAGGACTGACTCAATAAAGGTGAAAAAGGACTCAACCCTAGGCAGGCCCATCGGGGATAGCAAAATTAAGCGGTCGGGGCACGCCGTCACGGTCCATGACCTGTTGTTGGAGGGATATGATTTCGACCTCCATGCGCTCGATTGTCTCCGAGGCATTGTACATATGGGACCCGTACTGACGGATCCGACTGGTCATCTCCTCCTTCGCACTATCAAGCTGTTCCTGATGGAAGTGCAACTGGGCCCGAAGGACGGAGTTCTCTCTGATATCACCCCTGTGTCTCTTCTGTAAGGATCAGACTGTGTGCTCGAGGCTGTCAACCTGCTCCTGCATGGCTATGAGTTCGCGGTTCTGCTCCGATTCCTGCTGCCTGAATGCGCGCTGGGCTCGTCTAAGCTACTTTTCTCTCTCCTGGATCTATAGTTGCCTTTCCAAGAAGAAGTCTGTCCAGGGAACCGCCATGTCAGTTATGGGTATGGTTCCTCGAGATGGGACTGCAACTGGTGTAGGCAGTTCCCTAGGCACTGGCATGCCGGGTGGAAGGTCAGGATTTTCTACCCATATACGGTATGCAGAATCAGTTGGTGGTCCAGTTGTGACCACAAAATCCGGCCATTTGTCTCTTCTGGAGCTTCGCCAATCTGCTTGGAATCGGCGGGTGAGGCATTCAGATTGCACTGTGAAATTGACGAAATCACTCTCCAGGTCGTCTATTACTGGTATGCGCTGAGGAGTCCAAACTGGTGGAGGACGCGAAGTGGTACATAGGCTGCAGAGCCGGTGAGTCCTGCTAGGACCATGCATCGCCTTCCTGCTATGACGACGCGTGGTAGTTGTCTGGGAACCAGCCACACGCATTCCCATTTGATCTGCTCCTCTGTCAAGTCTTGGAGAAGTCGGTAGAGAGTCTTAACATTCGAAGTCACGATCTCGCCCTGATTCTGTGAAATCTTCCTGGGCAGGCTGTACGTATGCATCTCGAGGTACGTCGGGTACCGGTAAGATGGTGGGCAGGTGTGAGACCATCCACAGATGTAAAAGCGGTGCACTGGCGTGGAAGACGCCCTTTCTGCGTCCTACTGAAAGGTTGAGAGCCCTGAGTAACTCTGCAAGAATGACTGGGACAACCGTCTTTGATTCCCGCATGTCATCGATTATCACTGTCAGTACTGAGTCGGCGAAGGCACGACTTTTTGGGAGCACCAGTTGTGACATGATGATTAGTGTGAAGGCATTGAGACCAGGGATCTCAGTTTCTAGGGAATTAGGGTCCCACTTGGGCCGGTACAATTTCTCAAGAAATTCAATGCACACCCGGTCGTAAGTGCCGCTAGGATCGTACTGCAAGGAGGCAGACCTGATTCATAAGAATCGTGAGAGATCTGCCTGAAAGTTTACCTTGCAGCGCGGTACTATGGCATCACCTTCCATGTTTAAGCCGAGAATGCGTTGTATCTCCTCCAGTGTTGGACACAACTCGTTCTTACCGAAACGGAATACCATATAGGTAGGGTTCCAACACTGGACAGCGGCATTAATGAGGCGCCAATCTGTCTTAACCATGGACAGGTCTAGGGTGTTACCCAGTCTGTAGTACTGGGCCCAAGTGAGACGCTGATCCCGACTCAGTGCCTCAATTTTCTCACGGAGGGCCGGATCACATGCCCCCTGGGAGGTCAGGTGCATGGGCCTAGGAGGCTGACCATTTAGCGGAACAATCCCTGACGGACCTGCCATCCACCCTGGACAAAATATACAGACTCCGTGTAAGTGTACTGTGTATGAAATGCAAATGATGCAATCTTTTTTTTTTTGATTTTTTCATTAGGGTGTGACATGACACACGTATTCTGATAGGGCAATCGGACAGGGGTCCGGTATGCTTTACCCGGGTTGTAGGGAACCAGGGGCTTATAAGGACAAGGCGGGGGATAGGTCTAAGTGAAGACCTATATGCCGAGGATTTGAACTTCATGTGCTATGTCCGGAGGTGGGGTAGGATGTGTTTTATTACAAGCACAAGTTTGGCTCATCACATGCCCCTGGGTGGGTGGTTATCCGGGTAGGATATATCCGGGTAATCAACCCTGATTGGGGACAGGTATAGGGTGCAAGCAGGTTAGGGTTTAGAGTATCCCTCCAGGTAGGGCTGCTTGTAAACTATACCCTAACCTAGGCTATATGTATGCATGCTGGGGTATGCAGTATTGTGTTTCTAAGGTTGGGGGGGATCACTTACACCGTATATGCTACTCCCTGAAAATGGCCGATTGTTGTAAGCGGGAGTGTTTAGAACCGTTTCCTGAGGATAGTCACCCAGCAGGCTAGTTCCGCGGACCTCCAAGACTGTTAAGCCCCTGTCACTGAGGATAGTCATCCAACAGCCGTGAGCGTAATAAGCCTGTCTAATAGGTATTGGGTTAATTATACTACTATGGTATGAATGAGATGCACAGTATACAAGTCAACAAAGAGATGTAAAATGATTAGTATTAAGTTAACTACTTAAGCATTTGATTAATTTGAGGTTTAGTTTGGCTTAAACCTAGGTTCCGGGTTGAACCTTAATGTCCCCAGCAGAGTCGCCAGAGCTGTGAGCGCGGGTTTCAGGGGAACCCTGGTTTGCATCTCACGGGGTAGTATAGAGTCGCCACCTATTCATTCGGAGGGGATAAGTCCCCGGGATTTGGATAAGGTCTTCGTCTGCGGTCCGAGGTCAGGGTAAGAGGTTCGGTTAAGTCCGGGGAAGGGGTTAGGCACCCCGGCACTTCCACTTTTCAGTGGTTCCCTACTTGCTAGGATTAAGCCAAACTAATCTCAATTTTAATCGAATACTTTAAGTATTTAAGAAAATGCTAATCTAAGAAGGAGAAAATCCTAGACTAGGGTCGAACCCGGGTTGGGCTGCCGACGTACTCACATAAGGGTGAGATCAGACCGAGCGTAGTTTTGGCACCTGAGCCCGTGCCAAGGCTAGGGGTGTGTGTGTGTGTGCACCAAGGGTGACTTAAGGTCTAGCCGGAAGGTTAGGGGTGGTTGACCGGGTTGGTCAAGTGCTTGGTATTGGGCCCGGTAGGCATAAGGTAAGTCCGATAGACTAGGGTTTGGCCCTGTAGGCCGAGATTAGGCCCGGTAGGCCAAGGAGTGAGGCCCGGTAGGCCCAGGGTGTCTTAACCAAGGGTTAGGGTTGCTAACCGAGGTTAAGAAATGTGATTAACCCTGGTTAGGGATACTAACCATGGTTAAAAAAGTCCAATCTCAGATTTTTTTGGTCTTGTTGAATTTTTCTGATTTTTTGGGGTTTTCTAAGATTTTTCCGGGCGATCAAAGGTGCTTAACCGCGGTTAAGGAGGGGAGGTCACCATGGTTAAGGGTCTTAATCATGGTTAAATGGTCAAAAAAGACCATTTTTAGGTTTCTCCTAATATTTTGGAATTTTTGAGCATTTTTCCAGATTTTTTCCGGTCAGGATTTTTTACCCGTGGTTAAGGGTCAAAAATGGGGTCAACTCTGATTAAGTGTCTTAACCACAGTAAAAAATGAAATTGAAGACATTTCTGCATTCCATGTAATATTTATGATTTTTTGATGACTTTTCCAGAATTTTTGCTAGGTCATGGGCTGCTTAACCATGGTTAAATGTTAACCACGGGTGAGTTTAACCATGGTTAAGGGGCCGACTGAAGCAAAAGCGGTCCCAAGGTCCGTGGCAGGGCCTAGACTGGCCTCCTACCCGGTCTGGGCCCCCACAAATATCCGAAATTGCAAAAAACTCTAAATTTCCATCAAATTTTTAACCATAGTTAACATGAATTTAACTATGGTTAACGGGGGAATCGCGGGAATCCGAGACCACCATTGGGTGGCCTGCTATGTGAGGAACAATTTGGGCCCTTGTGGGGCCCAAGGGAATGCCGTATGTTGGCCCCACAGAGGCCCAAAGTTATCCCGAAAAACACCACATAAAATGACGATTTCCACGAAAACAGATTTTTTCTCAAACTTTGCGGCGATTGTTCCGCTGATTGGCTCAACCCCCGGGAGATCCGAGACCATGGTCGCGAAGCTTGCTATGAGGGAAACAATTTGGGCCCTTGTGGGGCCCAAGGGAAGGCCGGATGTGGGCCCCACAGAGGCCTAAAGTTGTCTCTTCGCACATATTTTCACACTGTCGACCTCACTTTGGGTCGATTTAACTATTGTTAACGGGGGAGTTAAGAGCCGACAATTTACAGGGGGTTAGCCCGTAGTATGGGGAGTCTAACCATGGCCTTGGTTTCGACCAAGGCCTAGTCTAACCATGGTTTACCATGGTTACAGGGGGCTGCCTGGAACCCTTTTTTTTGCAGAAAAAACATTTTTATAAAAACTTTGGGGCTGTGGTACTAAACTCATGAAGGTCCAGGGGGATTCCTCATGGACTGAGGACCCCCCAGACCTCTAGGGAGTGCTGGACACGCTGAAAAGAAAGAAAAAAAATGATAAAAAAAGGAGGGTGTATAACCTCGTGTTGTTGGCAGCCGCACAAGAGGTCGTGGCGAGTGGTTGCTGTGGGGATTTGGGACAGACCCTGGGGTGGTCAAGGTGGACGAAGGGAGATGACCTTGGATGTCTAGGGATGGAGCCAAGTAGAGTGGAGCAAGGCAGGAGCTGCTGGACAGGTTGTTTTTTTTTTTTTTTTATATAAAAAAACTTGGACCAAAGGTGGTGTAGTGGTGGTGGACAGTGAGGCCTTGGTTCGCACAAAGGGTAGGGGTGGCTTTACACTGAAATGGGACTGCCTCCCACCCTCTATCTTGCTGTTTTTTCTTAAAAAGAAACCCCAAATGGATTACTTTAGGAATTTGGAGGGAAAGGAGGAGAGAATAGGGTCGTAGGGGAGCTGTGGGGCTGTGTAGCAGGTGCTTGGACCAATGGGGAAGACGATGAACTGTGTCTTCCCCATTTGGTTTAAAGTTTTTTTTTTGTTTACTGTTTACTTACCGAATGTGGGCTTAGCTAAAATGGATATGGGCCAACCCATGTTGGCTTTGCCACATTGGGTTGGCGCCCAAATTCAAACCCCCCTTTTTTTTTTTTTTTTTTTTTAATAGATAAAAAAAAATGAAAAAAAAAATAAAAAATCCTAAAAAGCCATGGGTCTTGACCTTTTGGTTGAAATTTTTTTTGGCTTTTTTTTTTTTTTTTTTTTTTTCATTTTGGGCTTACCCTCACCTATGTAGGGTAAAGCAAAAAGGGTTTTACCCTACTTGGAGTTGGCTCCCAAATTCAAATTTGAAAAATCATTGTGGGTCCCACTCAAATCGTGGGCCCTTGCTTGGGCCCAAAAATTGGATTTATCCATTTTTTTTTTTTTTGGACTTTGGACTTGAAAAGGGCCTTGAGCCCATGGGGTCTTGCCTAAGGTTTGGGCTAGGGCTAAGCTAGGGTTAGGCCTAGGGTTAGATTTAGGATCTACCTAGGGTTAGTTCTAGGGTTTAACTAAGGTTAGCCTAGGGTTAAACTAGGACTTAAGCTTTTGGACTTGGTTTTATTTTTGATTGAAACGGGCCTCTATCCCGTAAGGGCTTTGCTTAGGGTTTGGACTAGGGCTAGGCTAGGGTTAGATCTAAGGTTTACCTAGGGTTAGTCCTAGGGTTTAGGTAGGGTTAGCCTAAGGTTAGACTAGGGTATTACCTATGGCTTAGGGATTTTACTTGAAATGGGCCTTGAACCCATTTGAATTCTAAATTTTCTTAGGGTTTAAATAAGGCTTGAATTAGGGCCTACCTAGGGCTACTAGGGCTTGAATTATGGTCTACCTAGGGCTACTAGGGTTTGGTCGAGAATAACCATGGTTAACGACGGTTAACTATGGTTAAGCAAGGTGTAAAAATTGGGTGCTTACAATGATGACATATACAATTTGAGGAGTAGCATGTAGCATTTCAATTCTTATCACAATCATATGAGAATTCAGACAAGCATATAGAAATATGGGTCACAATCACCATTTTAGAGAAACTACATGAATCATGCTTTTCAAACTTTCATTTAATTCAAAGTACTCTCATTCATGCACTTTACCAAGCAAGTTGTGTTCCACATTTTCTTTAATCCTTTAAAACTCATAATTTCTTTCTCAAGCATTTCATCAAGCATCACATGTTCATTCATTATGTGTACAATACCCTCCCACCATTTTCCAACATTCAACACATCACAACATGACATCTCATCGCCTCTATCCCCTCATCCATCCATGCATCCCACCATTCCTTCATATTATTTTGTTTATATTTTTGGGAATTAGCATATTCAACACAAGGGAGAAATTGGGAAGATTCAATACACCATATTCACAAGAAAATCTAGGTTATTACCAAGGTAGCTAGGAGGGTGTACTAACCTTGAAAGGAAAGAGAAGAAAACCCTTGAGAATGCCGAGGAGAATATTGCCTGAGCTTGGAGAAGGTACTCCACGCGTGCTTGAGCTTGGGCTTGAGGAATCCAAGCTTTTGGAATGATTCTACGATTCTCAAACCCTTGATTTTATCAAGTTGAAACCCCAAGAGAAAAACCCCTTTCTACTCTCTCCCTCTCTCTTTTAAGGCTCGGGCAAGCCTTATAGGCAAGGGTTGAATACCACAAAAGATGAGAAAGCCCTTAATGAAATTCTGCAAAAACGCGAAGGACCGAGCGATCGGTGCTTATGACCGAGCAATCAGTGTTGTTGACCGACCGATCGGTTGAAAACACCCTCTCTAAAATTTTTTCCTATACAAAAAAGTTAACCAGTCGACAGATACCGATCGATCGGTTATGGACCAATCAATCACTATATTGGACCGAGCGATTGGTTTTGGACCGAGCGATCGTTAGAGATCGGTGTTCTACAATTTTGGTATGTTTTACTATTTCGGCCATAACTTTTGACTCGTTCGTCGGATTTTGACGATTCAACTTGCGTTAGATTCATCTTTCGAAAAGGAACATTTCTAACATTTTAGAATCTTCAAATTCTTCTTTATTTATTAATTATACTACATGAAAGATCAATTGACTACGAGAACACTATTCATTAGGTACGAAAAGTTCCGGGGCGCTACAGGTACGAGGCGGAAGTCTAAGAAAATCCTATGATTTATAATCATAGTTTGGTTGGGTATTTGAAGTTTATTGTGATGGTGGAATATATGTTAGGGGTTTTTGCATATCAGCTGTGCTGTTCTACAAGCTTAGCAAATACACTTTTATGAGTAATAGGTTTGCAACTTAACTCATGGTTGTGCAACCGTTAGACAATCAACCTCAATCTCTAGTTTCGCTAGGCTTCTGTTTGTTTTTGTTAGGAAGATGACTATTATGCCCTATGATATTTTCTCACCTCACAAAGCCTTTAATTACCCTTGAACTATAGTTAATAAGTTTTAACTCTTGTGATTAGGACTCACACCCTTAGGGATAAAACGTTTAACCTAGGTTTTAAAAAAAAATAACGCGTCCTCTTTTAACTCCCTTTAACTTAGGTTAAGATACACTAACCCTTAGAGTTAAAGTATCAAACCTTGATTTTAAAAGAAAAAAAAAATTAACATGTACCCTTTGAACTCCCTTTAATTGTGGTTAAGATTTATTAACCCTTAGGGTTAAAGCATCTAGCATTGGTTTTTATAAAAAAATTAATGTGTCCCCTTTTTAACTTACTTTAACTGTGGTTAAGATTCACTCACCCTTAGGGTTAAAACATCTAACTTTGGCTTTTAGGAAAAAAAAATAATTTAAGGTGTCCCCTTTTAACTCCCTTTAATTATGGTTAAGATCAACTAACCCTTAGCGCTAAAACCTCTAACTTTGGTTTTTAGAATTTTTTTTTTAAGGTGTCCCCTTTTAACTCCCTTTAACTATGGTTAAGATCAACTAACCCTTAGTATAATGACCCAAAATTTTTAAATAATAAAATGATGCATTTATTGGTCCTTAACTAGGGTTAAATACTTGAGTGTTTGTTAAATTAATAAAAAGTGAGTTTTCCTCGGGATTGGAGTGCATCAAGAAAATCTCAATATCTTTTCTTGAAAATCGTACACAGTGTGCTGGTCGACTGCCGGGACATACCCTTATCGTATCGGTTCCGTCAGATATTATTTCACGGGACTGCGGGATCATTATGTGTGATAAAATTGAGAAAAATGAGAAATTTCCAGATTTTCCAGAATTCAGTCGGGACTCCAAAATTATTGAGGATTCTAATAGAAATCCGTGCGGCTAGTACCACAATGTGCAGGTCGGCCGTGAGGATGACCTTTTGTCGTTTCGGTAGTTAATCATTTCAAACGAAGAAACGACAACATGTTTTGTGTCTAAAATCAGAAAATTAATGAGTTTTACAGTTTTCTTCCGGATTAAAGTACAACTACCAGAACTCAGTATTTTTTCCTGAAATTTTTATAATACATGTCGGACTACCCCATGGTCGATCACCTAAAGTTTCGTTGGAATCGGACTCGTTTAGTATGGTTACTCGGGCCGTTTCTGTGAAAAATCAGAATCCAGTCAAACCAAGTCAAACCATCAAAGTCAAATGCCACACCAAAGCGTTATAAGGACCATTGCGGACGATTTTAACCCATGATCATATATAAGGCAAATGCCTTAAGTCATTTCTCATTTGAACACAGTAGCCACCGAGAGTTTTAGAGAGAGAGAGATAGATTCTAGAGAAAGGAGGAGAGAGAAAATGAGGCATGCTTTGCATGTGTGCTACCCTAGGGTTCTTCAACTTGGTGATCGCATTGGCAGCGACGGATCGTCTATGCGAACCCCCAAAACATTAGAAAAAGGTAAAATCCCTCTCTATCTCTTCTCTTTTCCTTTATTTATGCTATATTTTTATGTGGAATGATGTATTTAATTAATGACATGAATGGAAAAGGGTCTGAGACCCCGTGGATGTGTTATGGGAAGGTGCATGTACGTGGAAATTGAGTAGAGGGGTGTAACCCTTGGTCTCGGGTCTCAAAATCCCAGATTTAATTTATACTCTCTGTGTAAATGACGTGGATGGAAAAAGGGTTGGAGACCCCTATGTGATGTTGTGATTTTATGTGCACCTTCGGGGAGCCCAGATCGGGTCTTGAGTAAATTGTATCGTCACCCTAGGATGTCGAAAAGTTGTTTTGTAGGTCGTATAAGGCTATGGACACATCCATTAGCCTGGAAACGTTCCCTAACGGAACGGTGTGTTACCGGATTTGGTTCACGGGCGCGAGACCCAACTATTTAAGTAAATCAAGCAAGGCTTGGATTAACTGGGGTTACTCGGTGGTTAGAAAACCTAACCAGGGTTAAGATGTAATCCTCCGCGACTGATAGTCTGGAGTGGGTGGATTATTATTCATAGATCCTCTTTGACTAAGTCAGGAGTGGTGATGTTGTATAGTCCTTTGTGATTGATAGTCGAGAGTGGGTGAATTTGATATCCATAGATCCTCTTTGATTAGGTCTAGAGTGGTGGGTTATGTTAATCCTCCGTGACTGATAGTCGGGAGTGGGTAGAATAATATCCTTAAATCCTCTTTGGCGAGCTACGTGACTGATTGTCAGGAGTAGGTGGAATAATGTCCATGGATCCTTTTTGGCGAGGTACATGACTGATCGTCGGGAGTGGGTGGAGTGTTATCCATAAATCATCTTTGGCTAGGTTTGGAGTGATAATGTTATGTAATCATCTGTGACTGATAGTCGGGAGTGGATGAATTTGATATCCATAGATCCTTTTTTACTAGGTTTGGAGTGGTGGGTTATGTTAATCCTCCGTGACTGATAGTCGGGAGTGAGTGAAATAATATCCATAGATTCTCTTTGGCAAGGTACGTGACTGATTGTTGGGAGTGAGTGAAATAATGTCTATGGATTCTCTTTGGCCAGGTACGTGACTGATCATCGGGAGTGGGTGAAGTGTTATCTATAGATCCTCTTTGGCTAGGTCTGGAGTGGTGTTGTTATGTAATCCTCTGTGACTAGTAGTCGGGAGTGGGTGAATTTGATATCCATAGATCCTCTTTGGCTAGGTCTGGAGTGGTGGGTTATGTTAATCCTCTGTGACTGATAGTCGGGAGTGAGTGGAATAATATCCATAGATCCTCTTTGGTGAGGTACATGACTGATCGTCGGGAGTGGGTGGAATAATGTCCATGAATCCTCTTTGGTGAGGTACGTGACTGATCGTCGAGAGTGGGTGGAGTGTTATCCATAGATCCTCTTTGGTTAGGTCTGGAGTGGTGGTGTTATGTAATCCTCTGTGACTGATAGTCGGGAGTTTGTGGAATAATATCCATAGATCTTCTTGGGCTAGGTCTGGATTGATGGGTTATGTTAATCCTTCGTGACTGATTGTCGGGAGTGGGTGGAATAATGTCCATGGATCTTCTTTGGCGAGGTACGTGACTGATCGTCGAGAGTGAGTGGAGTTTTATCCATAGATCCTCTTTGGATAGATCTGGAGTGGTGGTGTTATGTGATCCTCTGTGACTGATAGTCAGGAGGAGTTTTATCCATAGATCCTCTTTGGATAGGTCTGGAGTGGTGGTGTTATGTGATCCTCTGTGACTGATAGTCAGGAGTGGGTGGATTTGATATCTATAGATCCTCTTTGGTTAGGTCTGGAGTGGTGGGTTATGTTAATCCTCCATGACTGATAGTCGGGAGTTGGTGGAATAATATTCATAGATCCTCTTTGGCAAGGTACGTGACTGATCATCGGGAGTTGGTGGAATAATGTCCATGAATCCTCTTTGATAAGGTATGTGACTGATCGTCGGGAGTGGGTGGAGTGTTATCTATAGATCCTCTTGGCTAGGTCTGGAGTGGTGGTGTTATGTAATCCTCTGTGACTGATAGTCGGGAGTGGGTGAATTTGATATCCATAGATTCTCTTTGGTTCGGTCTGGAGTGGTGGTTATGTTAATTCTCCGTGACTGATAGTCAGGAGTGGGTGGAATAATAACCATAGATTCTCTTTGGCGAGGTATGTGATTGATCATCGGGAGTAGGTGGAATAATGTTAATGGATCCTCTTTGGCGAGGTACGTGACTGATTGTCGGGAGTGAGTGGAGTGTTATCCATAGATCCTCTTTGGATAGGTCTGGAGTGGTGGTGTTATGTAATCCTCTGTAACTGATAGTAGGGAGTGGGTGGATTTGATATCCATAAATCCTCTTTGGCTAGGTCTAGAGTGGTGGGTTATGTTAATCCTCCGTGACTGATAGTCGGGAGTTGGTGGAATAATATCCATAGATCCTCTTTGGCGAGGTACGTGATTGATCGTCCGTAGTGGGTGGAATAATGTCCATGGATCCTCTTTGGCGAGGTACGTGACTGATCGTCGGGAGTGGGTGAAGTGTTATCCATAGATCCTCTTTTGCTAGGTCTGGAGTGGTGAGTTATGTTAGTCTTCCGTGGCTGATAGTTGGGAGTGAGTGGATTTGATGTCCATAGATCATCTTTGACTAGGTCAGGGAAATCGATGATTGTACTATTTTAAAGAGATGTCGTGAGGACAAGGTTCTCACTGTAGCCGAGTCAGATAGTTGTATGATCTTGTATTGAGTCTAAAGGCTCAAGGTATGATTTGAATGGGCATGAGCCCGATCGATTGATAGCTGAGTCTGTGAACTCAGGGACAGAAGTTGTGTACGGATGAAGGCCTGGTCGATCGAGTCTGTGGACTCAAGAATAGAGAGTGAGCGGTTATCTGTAATCGGTAACCTGGTGTTGTGAACATAGATGATATTGGATGAATTTGACAATGAAAAATATTTGGAGGTTGGGAACCTCGGTTAAAGTGAAATAACTCTGGGTGACCTCGGGTCACGATTTACGATATTATTTACTATTGTAATATAGAAATTGAGCGGTATTATTATATCATTCTGATGTGTCTAGGTGGAAAATAGCCTAGATGGATTGTGGATTTTGCTGGGCTCTATGACTCACTCATCTCATTTGATGTTTTAGATTCTGAAGCGGGTAGCTTGATAGAGTCTGGAAAGTGTTCCGGTGCAGTTGTGGCGTCAAAAGTAAAGACTATTGTAGCCAGTGCCGTATTTGCTTATGATGAGTTATTATGATGACCAGTTGTTATTGCTTATGTAAGCTCATAAGAAAAGTTGAAAATTTTTCGTAATTTTGCGGGTAAAGTCTTCTGCATGCGTGGATATGACGAACGAGCACGCGTCTCGGAACTTGTTTCCCTAGGCGCGGTTTCGGAGCGTCGCACCTAGGGCTAGAACCTTTGTTTTTAGAAATTTTTTTTTAAAAATTTAACCTATCTTTTAACTTCCTTTAACCATGGTTAGGGTTCACTAACCCTTATGGAAGGGACATGTTAATTTTTTTTAAATACCAAGGACCAAGGTTAGATGCTTTAACCCTAAGGGTTAGTTGATCTTAACCACAGTTAAAGAAAGTTAAAAAGGGGACAACTTAAAATTTTAATTTTTTAAAACCAAGTTAGATGCTTTAATCCTAAGGGTTAGTGAACGTTAACCACGGTTTAAAGGAGTTAAAAGACATGTTTTTTTTCTTTCTAAAAATCAAGGTTAGATGCTTTAACCCTAAGGGTTAATGAACCTTAACCACAATTAAAGGGAGTTCAAAAGGGACACGTTAATTTTTTTCTTTTAAAAACAAGATTGGATGCTTTAACTCTAAGAGTTAGTGTATCTTAACCTAAGGTAAAGGGAGTTAAAAGGGGACATGATAATTTCTTTCTTAAACCAAGGTTAGATGCTTTATCCCAAAGGGTGTGAATCTTAATCACAAGGGTTAAAACTTATGAACCATAATTCAAGGATAGTTAAAGGCTTTGTGAGGTTAAGTAATATCATAAGGGCATAATAGTCAATTTCCTAACAATATCAAACGAAAGCCTAATAAAATTAGGGATTGAGGTTGTTTGTCTAACATATGCAAAACCATGAGTTAATTTACAAAGCTGTTACTCTTAACAATGTATTTGCAAAGCCGATAGAACACAACAACTGATATGCAAAAACCTCTATATTTTAATGTCTTATAGGTGCTGTTTAGGTTTTAAAAAAAATATTTTTTTTTCTAGTTTTCCTTAAAAAACCACAGCCCAAGTTTGTTGTGTATTAAAATAGATTTTTTACAAAAACATATGCTAACCAAAAAACATTGTTTTTGGCTGTGGTTTAAAGCGATTTTCACATAGTGATAACTTTTTATTTTATGTTCGAACAAACTTTTGGAAAAAAAATTCTTTCATTTTAAAACAACTATTAATAGATTGGCTTTCTTGAGTAAACTTATATAGAATTTCTTATTGTTTTTTTACTTGCAACACACGTGTATTTGTAATAGTTTTATTAAAAATATATATGTTAAAAAATAATATTTTATTAAAATTTAATATATTGATATAAATATTATTGTTTTATTCTTAAAATAAATATATAAATTTCGTTAAAAATATCAAACTATTTGAAAATATTTCAAAATTTTAATAAAAATATTTTAAAATGAAAATTCTGAAATTCTGAAAATCCAAAATTTTACCCAAAGTTTATGATATCCTGACCGAAATCCTAACCATATTGATATTGATGGGGTTGAACGAAACCGGGATTTCAAAAAACACTCTACAAAACTTAAGTTTGATTAAGATTCACACCCTTAGGGATAAAGCATTTAACCTAGGTTTAAAAAAATATAACGCGTCCCCTTTTAACTCCCTTTAACTTAGATTAAGATACACTAACCCTTAGAGTTAAAATATCAAACCTTGGTTTTAAAAGAAAAAAATTAACATGTACTCTTTGAACTCCCTTTAATTGTGGTTAACATTCATTAACCTTGAGGATTAAAGCATGTAACATTGATTTTTATAAAAAATTAACTTGTCCCTTTTTAACTCCCTTTAACTGTGGTTAAGATTAGTGACCAAAAAAAAAAAAACTGTGGTTAAGATTCACTCATCCTTAGGGTTAAAACATCTAACTTTGGTTTTTAGGAAAAAAAATAAAAAAATTTAAGGTTTCCCGTTTTAATTTCCTTTAATTGTGGTAAAGATCAACTAACCCTTAGGGTTAAAACATCTTATTTTGGAGTTTAGAAAAAAAATAAAAAAATTTAAGGTGTCCCCTTTTAACTCCCTTTAACTATGGTTAAGATCAATTAACCCTTAGGGTTAAAGCGTCTAACCTTGGTTTTTAGAAAAAAAAATTTAACCTTTCTTTCAACTCCCTTTAACTGTGGTTAGGGTTCACTAACCCTTATGGAAGGGACATGTTAATTTTTTTAAAATACCAAGGACCAAGGTTAGATGCTTTAACCCTAAGGGTTAGTTGATCTTAACCACAATTAAAGGGAGTTAAAAAGGGGACAACTTAAATTTTTAATTTTTAAAACCAAGTTAGATGCTTTAATCCTAAGGGTTAGTGAACCTTAACCACGGTTTAAAGGAGTTAAAAGACATGTTGTTTTTTTCTAATTTTTTTTTCTAAAAATCAAGGTTAGATGCTTTAACCCTAAGGGTTAATGACTTAACCACAGTTAAAGGGAGTTCAAAGGGGACACGTTTGTTTTTTTCTTTTAAAAACAAGGTTAGATGCTTTAACTCTAAGGGTTAGTGTATCTTAACATAAGTTAAAGGGATTTAAAAGGGGACATGATAATTTCTTTCTTAAACTAGGATTAGATGCTTTATCGCTAAGGGTGTGAATCTTAATCACAAAGGTTAAAACTTATTAACCATAATTCAAGGATAGTTTAAAGGCTTCGTGAGATTAAGTAATATCATAAGGGCATAATAGTCAATTTCTTAACAATATGAAACGAAAGCCTAACAAAATTAAGGATTGGGGTTGTTTATCTAACAGATGTAAAACCATGAGTTAATTTGCAAAACTCATAACAGTGTATTTGCAAAGCCGGTAGAACACAAAAAATGATATGCAAAAACCCCTATATGTTACTGTCTTATAATTAAAGGTGTTGTTTATGTTAAATTTTGTTTTTTCTAGTTTTCCTTTAAAAAAAACACAACCCAAGATTGTTGTTTATTAAAATAGATTTTTACCAAAAACATATGCCACCCAAAAAGCATTGTTTTTGGCTGTGGTTTAAAGCAATTTTCACGTAGTGATAAATTTTTATTTTATGTTCAACTACTTTTTGGAAAAAAAAATTCTTTCATTTAAGACAACTATTAATAGATTAACTTTCTTGAGTAAACTTATATAGAATTTCTTATTTTTTTATTACATACAACGCACGATGATTTTTACTAGTTTTATTAAAAATATATATGTTAAAAAATAATATTTTATTAAAATTTAATATATTTATATAAATATTATTGTTTTTTTTTAAAAAAATAAATATATAAATTTTGTTAAAAATATCGAACTATTTCAGAATATTTCGAATTTTTAATAAAAAATAATATAAAAATCTATTTCAAATGAAGTTTTTGAAATCCCTGAAATACTGAAATTACGAAAATCCAAAATTTTACCCAAAATTTCTGAAATCCTGACCGAGATCGTGTTTTCCGAAATCCAAACCATATTGATATTGGTAGGGTTGAATGAAACCGGGATTTCAAAAAACACTCTACAAAACTTTTGTATAATGTTATGATCCTCTGCTTGTCATGCATCCACATGTCCACCATATTATTGTATAGGGGAGGAGTGCTAGCCCTACTCTCAGTCAACCCCAACTCTCATCCTCTACCAACCACTTGTCATTCTACAATGATTAAATGATTAAAGCACTCCCTCACAACAAATAAAATAAATGGACAAGTGGTTGATAGAAGACGACTGGGAGTACAAGAGCTAACATTCTTCATGTAGTGGGAACTCAAAAGTCAAGAAGTCGGGGATTCATTTTGTTTTCTGTGTGCATCGAGTTGTTAGTTGGGTTAATTAGTTAGCAGTGGGTCACCAGGTAGTGGGTTAATCATTTATTTATTTTGGTAGAGGTTAAACACCACCCTCACATAGGCCAACACATTCACTCTGTCAACATGAGTCTAAACCCAAATCTTTGGTTTTTTTTTACCGTCAAATTTCAATTTAGGAAAGGATGAGAGCCTCTTCAAAGCGTCTATACATACATATACAATATCAACTCATTCCTATATAGTTTTTGCCCCCCCCAAAAAAGTCAACGATTAGTTCTCCCCCTTAACTTCTTACTTATTAGTACCCACAAATTTTGATGGCATTATGATTGTAAGTATAGTCATGTCTCTTTTAACATTTCCTGAAATATCAATAGATAGTGCTACATTTTCTCAAGATAGTGCTACATTTTCTCATTTTGATTTTTATTATGGAAGAATATGAATTTGTGAACTACATAGATCTAGAATTTATACAAATCTATTGAGAGTTCTTCCCTTTGAAACTTGATCCTAGAATCTCTCCCACAACAAGGTGCTCACAGTCACCATCTAAGCTGAGGGAAAATTGTTGAACATATCTTATCAATGGTTCTTGGTCTTGGAGATATATGGTAACTCATCCTATACTTCTTGGATATTTTTGGATATGTTAGTCTTTGCTCACTTGAAAAGGTTAGGTTGTGGAATACCAATAGACCTCAGTTTGAGTCCTTGACCAATAAGTCGTGGCCCTACTTACAAGCATTTTATCCATCACACCTCTCCAAATAAATAAATTAAATCAGCATTTTATAAAACCTTCCTATGGGAAATATTAACCCTAGGGTTAATGTCAATGTGTCCACATGAATATAGCGATGTAGGGGTTAGGTTTAGTGAGGTGAAGGGGTTAGGTTTAGGATAAGGCTGCACATTGGTCCAAATTAGGGTTTAAAAGCCTTTGTAAATGTGTCAGACTTTGTTTTGGGCCTACTAAACAATACCAAAAGTCAAACCTAAACCAAGCCCATGTGCAGCCCTAGTTTAGGGGGATCCATCCTCATTCAATCATTGAGCCCAAGCTCGGCCCTAGCACAGGCCTTGCTTGGACTTTTAAAATAGTCAATATTTTTATCATTTTTAAAAACATGTTTAAATTAAGGGATTAAGTTTGAGCCGGAGCTCTGCTTCACCATGTTGAAGCGGAGCTCCCCTTTTTACACTATGAATGTGGCATGTTTGTAATTTTTGAAGAAGGCTGGGGCAACTTTACAATACACCATAATTACGCAATTGCCACCGGATAGAGTAAAAAGAGGAGCTCGGAGCTCCGTTGAACGTGGTGAAGCAGAGCTCCTCTTTGTATTTAAACTGTTAAATTAAAAGAAAACACAATATTAAAATAAATTTTTTTTTTTTTTTGGAAAATAGTTTAGTGCCTATATTTAAAGGATAAACTAATATTATTTTTAATACATTAAATAGAATTAACATATATAATACATAATTATATTAATCAGCCATGCCATAGCTTGGCGCTAATTTAGGTATGGCTTCCACTTATTGATCCTGGCCATATTTCTTAGGGCTTAGAAATTGGGTCATTTTCGAGCTAATTTTGGGGTTAGACTGTTGGAACACCCGGCCCATTGATGGGTTGAGGCCTGAGGGTCATTAATTGGGCCATTTTAAGGTTTGCAGTGTTCAAGCCATTTATAAATGGCTTGGGTTGGGTTGGGTTGGGTTGGGGTTGATACTTTTTACCCAACCCGACCCTATATGAACCCAACCCAACCCAACCCATTGGCACCCGTTTGAACCCTAGTTTACATTTTTTTTTTTTTAAAAAGAACCCTAGTTTGCGTTGCCCATGTGGCCTCCAACTTGTATGAATTGCATCCACACATGCATAAGCATTTTACTAAGAGCCCGTTTGGCATCACTGCCAGGGAACAATTCTCTATTCCCTAGGAATAGAAAGTCAAGAATAGTGTTTGTCTAGCACAGAATCCGGAACAATTCCGAGAAATGTTATCATTTTAGAGTAGGAATTGAAGAGTAAAAACATGCACCGTTACTAAGTTCCTGAAGCTCTTGTTACATTTCTACCTTCTCTGCAAGCAAAGTAGTTGGGTGATGGATTCAGGTGTGTGAATCATCTAACAAGCAATCCCAAATGATCTTGGCTGCCCCTGAATCGATCTGGTGGGAATACACTCTACCACCAATTGGTTTTGGGTCTCACAACTAACAAGTTGGCATCACTCCTAATGAACAATTCTCTATTCTTTGGGAATAGAAACTCTTGCATTTTTATTCCTAGGGAATAGAGAATTGTTCATTAGGAGTGATGCCAAACGGGCCCGTGACCCAGCAATTGAACAAGATGGATCCTACCACCCTCTCTGGACTGAATCCCACCGCTAACAATAACAACCTACTATATGATCCAGTGAACAAGACAGTGAATGAAGCCATACATTTCTACACTGGATCATTCCTATTCCCTAGGGAGGTCAAGGAATAGAGTAGTCCCACGTTTCATTGCCTCCATATGTGGGTGCCTGCAGGCTGGGTTTGCGCCGGGCCAGTCCATTTATTAATCGGGCCTAGTAAGGCCGGGCTTGGTCCAGAAACAAATAGGAATCTTTTTGGGGGTTAAAAAGTCGATTCAAATGGCTTATACCTAAGTCTCTAAGCTCAAGCCTGCTCAACTAAGAAATTGGGCTGGGCCTAGAGAGGCCGTGGGCCAGCCCACACCACTACCTCTATGAACGTGCGAGAACTTTTTTTTTTTGCACATTTCACATCCTCTTTTCTTGTTACAATAACAGAGTAAACAAACAATAGAAAAAGATTGATTAAGTCCATTTGGGATTTTGTAATTACAGAGGCAGAGATGTTTGAAAATCTCAAAACAAGACATGGACATGGAAACTCAAAGAGTTCACAGACACACTCGTGCTATCTTGGAAACACAAGGATAGAAGCATGGAGTCTAGTAAAGAAAATGGCTTTATTGAGTTGTTCTTTTAGAATGGTTTTGTATTACTTTTTTATTTTTGTACGGATCTCTATGGCCTGTTAGAATCATAGCCACCTGAGATTATTATTTAAGTGATTCATTGAAATGGAATGATGTGTTTGATATTGGTAAGAGAACCCTACAAGTATAGATGCATCCCACCCATGTTTTACATGCTTTGAAAATGTGCATGATTTCGAAATTTCAAAAATGAATATACTCTTAGTGTAAGATTTTCTATATGGTTTTATTGGTTTATGGTCTTGACAATGTTCATGGTCCAAACCCGGATAAAGTTTACTCCAATTAAGGTTATTGTTGTAGCCTAACAGTGATGATTTATGCATTAATTAAGTATCTCGGGTTATAAGAATGGTCTATAGTCTCCTTGATGGGTTAGGACTCTAATGACCTAAACCCTAAGTATATATAAGACTTATAGGCTATCGGTCCTAGATCCAACTCCTAAGAAAGTCTGCAGAAAAGCATCTTCCCCATCGAGAGCAAAGGAGTAATAGAATCTGAAGACCGTGTGCTTCATTGTCATCAACAACTAAAGGTTTTCCTCTCTACGTTCAATGGCCGACACAGGTATGTGATTCTTGAATCTTTGATTGGCTAGATCTAATAAAATATAACATGTGGTATCAGAGCCCAGGTTGCTCAATCAAGTTCAAGAATACATAAAATTTTTCTATTAATTTTTTAATAGGATTTACATTTATTTTTCATGCAAATCTATTCAATTTTGTAAGATTAAAGAGGGATTTCTTGGCAAAAATCATTGTCGGAGAACCATCTTGGCCATATTATTGAGGATTAAATCACTACCCTAAACTTTTCATAGTGATCCTCATCTAAGGGTTTCGGATCTGAGGACATGAAGGAATTCAAAAAAAAAAAAGGGGGAAGGAGGAGGTCCTCGGTTTTCTGGCGATTACACCAGTTATCGAAGATTAAATACCTTCAAATAATGTTGAAAAAGTTCCTAATTTAATGGATTTTAATTTGAGACCCTCCAAGATCGGATCTGAGACTGGGATTGTGAGTTATCAAAAAAAAAAAAAGGGTTTCTTTTGGCCGTTTTTAGTTGGATGGCGATTCTGCTCCGTCCATTGCCGGAGAAGGCTACCGGTGGCAGGGTCTTGATCGCCGGAGTCAGGCCATCAGTTTGGCACCGACGGCAGCTGATAAGATTGCCGGTAGGGCCCCCATCAAAAAGGAACCAGGTTAGGGTTAAAAAAAATAAATCGGGATGGGAAGACGACTTCACGAGGGTCAACCCGACCCTATGACCCGATCCGACATCGAACCCGACCCGAGTGATTCAACCCGACCCAAATGACAACCCGATTTGGATCCAGATGGGTCGTAACCGACCCAAATGAGACACCGATAGGTTAAATGGGCTAGACCGGTTCTCTCGGACCAAGCCGAGCCTGAGCCAGACTGGACCGAGCCACATCCTGGACGGGATCGCGTGCTCGAGTTGAACCGCACACGCGTGAGACGCAGACCGCACGTGAGACGCACCCCACACGTGAGGCGCTATTCCTACGTGTGAAGCACATGCCTGTGCGTGATGCGCACTCTAGTGGCCTTTCCCTGCGCGTGTCAGCGTGTCCGACATGATACTTGCACGTGTCCTATGCCCCCTGGCCTAATTTTGGCTGTAGAACCTGATTTGAGGTCGATTTTAGTTCATTTTTCCTCTGTAGAGGACTTTTATGGCATTAAGTATTCAAATAAGGCTATTTTTTTAATTTTTGACCTATTTTTTATGCCTAATTCAGCATTTGGGAACTCCGGAAAGCTTTTCAAGCTTAAAGTATCTTTTGGACCACCATTAAAGTATACCTAGTATATATATGGAGTTTGTTTGACATAATTGTGGTATTTATTCTAGTTTTTGGGCACTAAAGATAGCCTTCTAGACTACAAACAACCCTTGTGCCACTTATTAAGTATGTTTGGTCAATTATTTGTCATTTCAAGGTTTTTCAGGCATAAAGTAACCACTAAATGACTCTAAAGAGGTCTAAGATATCCCTATTGTATTGGGTGTAGGGGTGAGCACATGATTAAGTTTCTTTGTACATTCAGAATGACACCCAATATAGTTGTTAACTCTTACAGATTTCAGACACCTATTAATTGCACACTTTGATGTAATCTTTTGGATATAAAGTATTTTCCTAAACAAATTTTTAGGGCTAAGACATGTTTATTTGTGTTTCAACATATATGAGCATGACTACTTAGTATAATGTGCATGATATATTTTGTTCAACAAATTATTTGAAGTTTAAGACCTTAAATGTATGATGATTGCTTGTAAAAAACTGAATTTTGTTTTTAAAATTCATGAATTGCATTATCGTTGTATTTTCCAATGCATGTTTTAAATTATGTTCATTTAATTTAATATTACGTGGAGGACGAGATTAGTGGGCTTAAAATGCATGTAAAATTTTGGATAATGCCCATAAGGATTTTGTAATATGTTATAATGTTCATTGATGCATATTTATTTAAACAATCAATAATTCCTTGGGGTATGGAATTTCAGGCAACTCCCTATTTGGAACCAACCAGATTGAAATGGTCGTGTTAGTCACCAAAGTAGCTTCGATCAGGAAAATTTAGGTGGCGTTCAAATGTGCATGATTATTTCCTATATATATTGAAAATGAAGTTCCATAAGGTTTTGCGTTTGATTGTTACGAGGACGGTGATTAAGCCCAAAAGTGGGTAATCATCTTGTACAATTCAAACGGAGCAGGAAGATTGGTG
Organism: Tetracentron sinense; assembly: GCA_015143295.1. Taxonomy (NCBI): domain Eukaryota; kingdom Viridiplantae; phylum Streptophyta; class Magnoliopsida; order Trochodendrales; family Trochodendraceae; genus Tetracentron; species Tetracentron sinense. Next base: position 13,489 of record JABCRI010000681.1, on the reverse strand, counting down.
TGACATTACAGACTAGAGGAGTTTAGGCCCAAAAGTTTAAAGTTTTCGAAATTTGTAGTGTTCATGATCAGCAAATATGAATTCATTGGGATAATGGTCAATATAAAATTGATGTTACAGTTTAGGTTTGAATCTCTCTATGTGTACTTTAACCAATCTGTAATTAACTTAAAGTACATAAAAGAAAAATGATAAAGTATAAATATTTTACCTCTATGTGGGTTAAAAGGAGAATGAACTACAGTATTGAAGTATAAAAATCTCATAAGGTGATGAGTGACTAATCCTGATATGTTTTTGAGGCATCTAGAGATGATGTTTCATATTATTCATTGTGAATTAATCTTAAAACACTGATTCACATCTTTGAGAAATTCATCAGAATCTAAAATATGACAGATTGAGAGAAATCATTGGTAAGGAAATATAGATTAAATGATAATACCCGCACAAGTTTATTAGATTTAAATCTGGTAAGGGGATCATTTCTTTATCAATTTGTTAATGCGTCATATTATTATAATTCATGGTTTGTAAAGTGGAAATACATTGACATTAAAATATAGTCTTTTAAGAATGAATTTAAAATAAAGTAATATGAAATGTAAAATTTCAATCTAAAGATTTGGTTGATAGCATTAAGTAAATAAAATTTAAAGACTTCAAAGAAATTTCTCTCTACAAATACTAATACAATGACCTATATAGATATTTGTAAAAAAATTTCTCATTCATGAGGTATAAAGGTGTTTCATTAATTTAGATATATATAGATATCAGAAAGCCTTGAATTGGTTTAAGAACTATAAAGTTAAAGTTAGTAATTTATTCAGTAAAAGAATCTAAGTTGTGAGATATGACATAAAATAAATATTATTCGGGTCATAATTAAAGTGATTTACTTAGTATCTTTAAGATTATGAGATAGTTAAAATACTATTCAATGCAGTCATTTAAGAACATAATGAACAATTGAAAGGGAAGACCATGTTACCTAAAGTCATGAACAATTATTCATTTATGTTAGAATTCCTATAAGGAAATGCTCTAAAAACTATATTGTATATTTCAAATTAAGTTCCTCATAAGGCAATATTCAAGACACCATTAAGTTTTGAAAACGAAACTAAGTTGCTTCTTTATTAGACATTCAAAGAAATTAAGAAATATATATATCATCTAGTCTCTTTCTTAGCACTCACATTATTGAGATTAAAATATGAAATGTTAAAAATGGCGATAACAGTGGGAATATAAAGTCTCTACCTATTAAGTTTAAGGATAGACATATTTCAGTCTATCAATTGGCTTAAAGAAGTGATGTTGTGCCACACCTAAAGTCCCTTATTTTAATATAGTTGATGGTCATCATATGGAGGTTTGAGGTGCTATTATATCCTATTAGGTCTATTTTGTTTCGCCTGAAGTTAAGACAAGTTTGAGGAGGTCTTAAAGAGAGGAGATACAAATCTAATGATCTTGTACATTACTTCAAAAGTTAGTACTTGATTTTGAGAATAAGGATGATATATTACTTTTCATCAGGAGATGGGAAGTATTATGTTAATTATAGCATAAAATCCATGAAGTAAAGTAATATTTTAAACTTAATAGAGTTATATCTGATAAACATTAGAAGAATGTTCGTATTCAATGTTCTTCATAAGAAGGTGCATATAAAATGATAAAAGATTCTTAGAAAGAAGATAATGAGTATTAAGTGTGTAAGCTTAGGAAGTTTGCATAAGGTTTTGAGTAGACAATCAAGTGAATACTTCTTTCGATTTTAGAGTGAACATTATAATTGAGTACATGCATCAATATTAAGGTCAATGGGAGAAAATATATTTTGATTACATATCATAAAATTGTGACATTAAGGATTTAGAGAGGTGTCATTTAGGTTCACCATTATAAATCTCTATTCGTTGGTCTCATGACCTCTTGGAATTATCACAGAAAAACTTTCATTGAGAAAGTTCTAAGGATGATTGATATTTCATATTAAACTTCTAAAGAGAAATCTGTATTATGAACTACATGTTGACTTGTCAGAGTGCCCTAAGGCTGAGGTTAAAAATTGTGCTATAAAGTTTCATTGTTGCACTTCGATTGAAGAGTCTTATGTATAAACAGGTCTTCACTCGTTCAAATATATCTCATGCAATTAAATAAAGTTCCCATTTTAGTTGTGATATATTTGAGTGTTAGACCATTAAGATAGTTATTGAGTAATTGCAGAAAATTAAAGAATATTGGCTCACATATACAATGGTACTGATACCCATCAGGTTATCGGGTATTCAGGTTCAAATTGTGTTGGACGTCTGAACATCAAGTAGTCGACATTGGGTTTTATTCCTATTGGCTGTGATTGGTAGAGGCTGAAAGTAGAGGTTAACTGTGAGTAGGGCTAGCATTCCTCGAAGTTTTTTTGATAAAAAATGCTAATTTTGGTCAATTAAAGAGGAAAACATGACCTTTTACTTGCAACTGATTATGTCTACACGAGTTTGAAGTCCATGTGTCCGAGAACCTGTACATGGGTTGATCTCTTGTATAATAGTTGGTTAATATTGTTCTTAGGCTCTTAGATGAACATAAACCATATCATTTTGTTTTTGAGCTCTTGGATAACCTTGGAAAAAAAAAGTAACCTGAATTATCCATAACCTGAATTTAGGGAGATGATCTTGGTGGTCTAAGTGTTGAGCAATGAATCAGGAAACTCATCTAACCATCATGCTAGATTCTGTATGGGACAGTTCATGAGTATATTTGCTTGGATCTTCTCATTCTTCGTCAACAGGAAACCTCTTGACATGGCTTTGTCTTGAGCATGGGCGATATGGCTTTGTCTTGAGCATGGGCTTATTTGTCCCTTAGCAATGTAAGCTTGAAGTTATGGCGTAGTTTAAGAATTGAGTTTAAGCTACTCTTTGCAGACTTTGAATTTCTCCTCCTTCTATCTTTTTATGGTTTATTATAGTAATTGTGTTAGAAGGGCTTTGCTTGTTTTGCTATAGTTTTGGTTCATGTCCTGGTGAACTTTAGTTTTGTAGCCACTCTTTTCACACACATATATATTTGATTTATGGATTTAAAAAAATTGATTTTAAATATGAGGGGGAGCTTTTGTTGTGGTAAAATCGGTGACAATCTTATAATTAAGGAGAGAAACATTTTTGTAAAATTGTCACTATCAGTCTCAATAATTGCAGATTGTCACTATCTGCACATTAGAAAGGGAACTCCGCTCAAATGCCTTGAAGCAGAGCTCCGCCTCATATTTAAACTCTTAAGAATTACGCTTTTGAGGTTTTATTTATCAACTTGGCAAATGTACTTTCATTTGTGGAGCATAAGATTGTCCGACTAGGTTGATAAATCCTTGTATGATCCATCTCCCAATTATTACCCAATTTAGAGAATCCAATAGCGAGAATAGGCTACTTTTACTTCAATTTTATATAAAAAGGAGGAGTGTTAGCCCTACTCTTAGGTCTTTCCTACTCTCAACATGAACCAATCACTTGTCCAATATTACAGTTAAAATATACACTTTTTCAGTGATTGCAATGCTTTAACAGAGAATTTGGACAGGTTGTTGGTTCATGTTGAGAGTAGGAAAGACCTGAGAGTAGGGCTAGCACTCTAGAAAAAATGTGAACTGCAAGAAAAATAGGTATCAAACCGAGCTGCAAATGATCCATCTAAATTCCGAGTGGGTTGGTATAGACACCCGAAGGGACTAGTCCTTGCCTTGAAGGGTTTGGGTCTTGGTTATTACCCAACTTATTTTCTTGAATGTGCAAATCATAGCATGCGGTATTTGATGTGATTGCTAAAAGATTCACATGATCTCTTATACCCTAAAATTCTAGCTTATGTTCTTTTTTCATGTATGGAAATGTTAAGTCATCGTAGTTTAAACGAAATTTGAATGATTACATTGATTGTTGGAGTTTAAAAGGGTGTAACCCTTTGAATTTTTCTAGGTCCCACGGTATAGTAGTTGATTGCTTGATTTTTCATGGTGTATTTTATGTCTTCATGCCTCAAAAGATCTTCATTTCAAAAATCAAGAATAATTTATCAGCAATTTCAGAATTGCACTTTGAAAGAAAATGATTAAACTAATTTTTTTTTAAAAGCAATTGAAAGTCATAGCAACGAAGTTCCATGTCAAAGAACAACAAAATTCAAAGTCCAAGTCTCGAGAATTAAAAAAAACAATAATGTAAAATGACATGAGACTTACAAAGGCATTGGACTTGGATATTCCGGGACTTGCAAAAGTATGACCATTTATGTTTTGGTAAAATTGGACAGCCTTATAGGCATTTTGTATCTGCATTTTGATTGGTTTCCTTGAACTCAAATTCTTAAATGCGTGCATCATTGTCCGATTTCATGGTGTAGGTATCTATAACTCCTGAGGTGACATCACGAGGTGTCAACCGCACTGTAATGAGTCAATTTATCACTATGTATAGCTAATCTCACTTGGGTAAATGAAAGCCAGCTTATGATGGCAGAAAAAGTCTTTATACAGCAGAGCCATTGCCCTTTCCTTCGAAAGATTTTGTCACTGAAGGGAGTTAAAAGGCTCAGATTAATTTTTTAATACTTTTTCTAAAAACCATGGTTATATGATTTAACCCTAAGGTTAGTGAATATTAACGGCAATTAAAGGGAGTTAAAAGGGGACACACGTTAATTTTTTAATATTTTTCTATAAAAACCATGGTTAGATGTTGTATCCAAAGGTTAGTGATTCTTAAGCACATTTAAAGGAAGTTAAAAGGGGACACATTAATTTTTAAAAAAAAAAACAAGGTAAGATGGAGGTGAAGGGTAGGTCCAATCTTTTTCTAAACACTATTTCCTCTAGCTTTTGTTCTAAGAAAACTCTTGAGATATTGAGAGTAACATGGAGAAAAAGTGAGCAGTACCACTTGGGTTTGGTCTTTACTCTCATTTCCTAATGTCTTTTATCATATGTACCTAATTCTCGTGATTTAGTTTTCGAAGTAGATTAGTGATGTAGAGAATCAAACCCCTTTATGTTTTGAGAAGACCGTGGCTTGTCTTTCATCCATATAGGTTAAAACCACTAAGAAAGCTCTCTCACCTCCACACTTCCAAGGAAAAAAGACTTACATAAACCATTTCCTTTGATTAATTAATTACATTAGGTTACTTATTCTAATGCGGGGTGTGCTAATCACTGCCCTTAATGGGAAATACTTAACTTACCGCCCTAGTAGACTACCTATTCTAATGTACAGTCTTCATTGGTCAATGCTTTTTACCACACATCAATTGTAGTTAAATATTCACTCACTCCTATAGTTAAGCAATCTAAGCTTGGTTTCTTAAAATTAAAAAAAAAACCGAAATATTTATTATAATTTTCTTAAGCTTAAGCATAGTTTAAGGAGTGTTAAAAGGGATACATGGCCATTGCATTAGATTACCTATTTTAATGCGGGGTGTGCTAATCACTGCCCTTAATAAGAAATACTTAACTTACCGCCCCAGTAGACAACCTATTCTAATGTATAGTCTTCATAGGTCAATGCCCTTTTTTTACCACACATCAACTGTAGTTAAAGATTCACTCACTCCTATAGTTAAGCAATCTAAGCTTGGTTTTTTAAAATCAAAAAAACCAAAATATTTATTTTAATTTTCTTAAGCTTAACCATAGTTTAAAGAGTGTTAAAAGGGACACATGACCATGGCATTAGATTACCTATTCTAATGCGGGGTATGCTAATCATTGCCCTTAATGGGAAATACAAACTTACTGCCCCAGTAGACTACCTATTCTAATGTACAGTCTTCATTGGTTAATGCCCATTTTTTACCACACATCAACTATAGTTAAAGATTCACTCATTCCTATAGTTAAGCAATCTAAGCTTGGTTTTTTAAAATCAAAAAAACCAAAATATTTATTTAATTTTCTTAAGCTTAACCACAGTTTAAGGAGTGTTAAAAGGGACACATGACCATTGCATTAGATTATTACCTATTTTAATGTGGGGTGTGCTAATCACTACCCTTAATGGGAAATACATAACTTACCACCCCAGTAGACTACCTATTCTAATGTACAGTCTTCATTGGTCAATGCCCATTTTTTACCACACATCAACTATAGTTAAAGATTCACTCACTCCTATAGTTAAGCAATCTAAGCTTGGTTTTTAAAAATAAAAAAAATCAATTTTTTTTTTTTGTAAATTTTCTTAAGCTTAACCATAGTTTAAGGAGTGTTAAAAGGGACACATGACCATTGCATTAGATTACCTATTCTAATGCAGGTTGTGCTAATCACTGCCCTTAATGGGAAATACTTAACTTACCGCCCAGTAGACTACCTATTCTAATGTACAGTCTTCATTGGTCAATGCCCCTTTTTTACCACACATCAACTGTAGTTAAAGATTCACTCACTCCTATAGTTAAGCAATCTAAGCTTGGTTTTTAAAAATCAAAAAAACCAAAATATTTATTTTAATTTTCTTAAGCTTAACCATAGTTTAAGGAGTGTTAAAAGAGACACATGGCCATTGCATTAGATTACCTATTCTAATGCGGGGTGTGCTAATCACTACCCTTAATGAAAAATACATAACTTACCGCCCCAGTAGACTACCTATTCTAATGTAAAATCTTTATTGGTCAATACCCCTTTTTTACCACACATCAACTGTAGTTAAAGATTCACTCACTCATATAGTTAAGCAATCTAAGCTTGGTTTTTAAAAATTAAAAAAATCGAAATATTTATTTTAATTTTCTGAAGCTTAACCCTAAATTACAGAGAGAAATTACAACACCCAAAAAAAAAATTACAAAATCAGAACAGCCCCAAAACAAAATTACGGACAAAACCCTAAATTTGTAAAAAGACGGAGAGAGAGTACATGCATGCATGCATTACAGAGAGAGATTACAAAGAGTGAGATTACTGTGAGGTGGAGCTGCATAGAGATGGCCGGAGGTGGTGGAGCAGTTGTGGAGGTGGTGGAGCTGCATAAAGGTGGCTAGAGCTGCATAGAGAGAGGGATTGAGAGAGATTACAGAGAGAGAGAGAGAGAAAGAACCAGGGAGAGAGAGAAACCTTACCGTTGAGGGTGGTGGATCCATTGAGGGTGGTGGAGATGCACAGAGGTGGCCGTAGGTGGTCGAGCTGCATAGAGAGAGAATTTGAGAGAGATTACAGAGAGAGAGAGAAAGAACCAGGGAGAGAGAGACCTTACCGTTGAGGGTGGTCGAGCCGTTGAGGGTGGTGGCTACCGTGACGGAGGTGGTGGATATGGCCAGAGGTGGTCGAGGTGGCCGAAGAATACGAGAGCAGGAGAAGGGAACAGGGGAGAGGGGAGAGGGGAGAGAGGAGAAAAGAAGAAAATCGCGCAAGCAAAAGGAGAAATGAGGAGAAACCATCGGGGCCTAAATAAAGGGATTCACCAGTGGTTTTTAAATCACCGCCGTAATATATAAATAATCTTCTGCGGCAATTACAAAACCCGTCGTTGATATAGTGCCGGGAATGGTTTGGCGGGAAACCAAAAGTGATGGTGGGAAATATTTCAACGACGGTTTCATAAAAAACCGTCGTACAAATGTAATTTTAACGACAGTTATTTAAAAACCGTTGTTAATTTAGTGCCGAAAACAAAAATCTACGATGGTATTATAATACCGCCGTCCTAGATACTATTAAGCTGCGGTTTTCTTGAACAGCCGCTAAAGGGCAGCAGTTTTGTAGTGGCGGTTTTCTTGACACCCTCCATTACCCTGGAAAAAAAAAAGCCCCACAATTTATATCTATTACAGAATAACCGCATTTTTTTCACGAGTATGTTAAATTATATGTCCTTCTCTTATTGGAGGGAAGCCACTCAACGACAACCAATTTAGGGGGTTGGTTGCAATAATCAGCTATAATAAAGAATACCATCTCTTTTAAGCTTTAATTTGGGGGACTGTAGAGTCTTCAACATGAACAGTTATGAATAGTGTTGGTTGTACTAAGTTCAGTAAATACCTTTTGTTTTAGAGAAATTGGGGAAGAGCATTAAATGATTGTCCCAGCTCTAACTGGTGACCACACTGTATAGAGATAAGCCAAGGTAAGTGAGTAAAGCCTTAGATTTACGGTGCAATCATTCTTGTCGTTACCCATTTCACTGGAAATACCAATCACCCAAATTGTCTCTACACCTTTCCCCTTAATTTCATTCCCTATGCCTACACTGTCCTGTAACCATCATACACCTTTATCTTTTCTTTACTATTATAATGGGAAAGGCAGGCGTAGCCTATTTTTCCAAAATTCTCAAACTACCCTTATACCCTTATATAAAACAAAACTTTGATTTAATGTTTTACTTTAATTCCCAAACTACCCCTTGCTCATCTATTTATTTAATTAATAGAATCACAGCCAATCACGATTAAACTCGGGGAGAGTTCAATCACACCTGTGGGTTAACACGTGTCCTTTTTAACTCTTATTAACTATGGTTAACTCCTTCCCTTCGCTCTCGCGTGCATTGCACGTGCCACTCGCTAGTATTCATAAAAGAAAGGTCAAGCCAGATCAGATCCCATCCATGTACTCATACACACCTCCCACTATGCCTGACCCTCAAATGAGGGTGCCTAGCTAGGCTCTCCAAAGCCCGGCCCTCCTAGGGCTCTATGACCGGTCAGGGCCAACAATGCAAGGTCCTCTTACCCTAGGTCCGGGCCAGGGCCCAATCTTGCGCTCCTGAACCCAGCCTTCCATTACCTCTTATATATTATAGGGGGTATAGTGGTAATCTCACCAACCATAGTTAATAAATCCGCGTATTATTCGAGAATTATAAGCGAATAATATGTATAATTCGTCTGTAGTATTTAGAGATACCTAAACATTTGAATTTTGTTTAAGGCAAATCGTTCACGATTTGTTCGCAAATCAATACATATAAGATAAAAATATATATAAATCCCATAAGGTAAGTCCCTAAACCATATTTCTTCTTTTTCACATGTGTACGTAGCTCATTTCTTTTGATTTCTTTCTCTCTCTTAATCCCTGACCTTAAGTCTCTATCTCATCGGCTACAACGTCACTAAAAGTTGTCAACCTGGTGTCCTGAGGCACTCACTGCCACCACTAATTCCCCTCATTTTTTCTTGATATCATTCACTCCCTAAATCTCTCACCCTAACTATTTCATAGTCGTCACTCATCACAATGACACTGCCAGTAGTCGACTATATAACTTTATCAACGCCAGCAACCACCACTTGCCAATCTCCCTTCCAAGTGCGACTCTCTATCTCTCTCTCACACACACACAATCTTCGACTACACTTATTCATTTTTTTCTCTTTTTATGCATTATGTGCTTAGAGATTTAACGACTTCTCTTATAAATTATATATGTTTAGTCAATTTTTTTTTTAAATTATTAAGTGTTTGCCTAATTTATTATTAACACACTTTTGACGCTCTTGTGCTGAAGTTTTAAACGAACTAGTGGATAACTATTGAATTATGCTGCGAATAATCCACGTACCGATATGTTACCGTACTCGAATTACTATGTCACCAGTACCTCCTCTTATATAAAGCCCTAAACCTAGCCCGAACTTAACTCTAATTGAAATCTCTCAAACTCAAATTGTTTTTCACTCTCACGTACTCTATCACACATCTTCTTAATTTCTAGTCTATCTCTCCCAATTCTCTGACCTCTCTCAAGAGTCTCGGACTCCCATCTCTCTTTTACTCGCTTATCTATTTGTTTCTGGTTGCATTGTCGGGTCCCAAGCTTGGATAAAGGGGGTGGTTTCAATTTTTACATAAGGTTTCCAGTCGTTGTAGAAAAACCCATTAATAATATTACAAAAATAATTTCACTCTTCTTTTCTGTCCTTGTCCTAGCACTTGAGGGCTGGGCTGGATTAGGGCCTGCCCTTATAAGTGAGGACAAGGCTAGGGCAGACCTTGCCGGGCCCGGGACCTTTAACAGCCCTATCCCTCCTCTCTCTCTCTTACACACACATTGGGAGTCAAAAGGGGGACACGTAGCAAGAAAAAAAAAAAGAAGCCAAGACGCCCCTTCTCGTATCACCGACGGAGATGATTATTTTCCCCGCTGGAATATACCTTTAGCTAGTTTCAGATTAGTATACATATAAATACTAATAATACTAGTTATATGATCGAGCCTAAACCTAGCTCGGCTGGTTAAGCTGGTTGACGGATCGGATTAGAATTGCTATCCCAAGTGACCCATCAAGGTGACACAAGGTGGATCCTACCACCCTCTCGGGACTAGATCCCACAGCTAACAACATAATAACCTACTATTGTGATCCAGTGAACAAGACCACTGAATGAAGCCATACATTTCTACAGCGGATCATTCCTATCTCAAGGGACGGCAAGGAATAGAGTAAGGCCACGTTTCATTTCCTCCAATGTGTGGGTGCCTGCGGGCTGGGTTCAGGTCTGGACAGCCCATTTATTATCAGGCCTAGTAGTGACTGGGCTCGGGCCAGCCCTACTAAGAATCAAATAGGAATTGGGCCTTATGGTCTGGAAACCTAATAAAGCCTATTCTAATGGCCCATGCCTAAGCCCTAAAGCCCAAGCCTGCCAACTAAGTAATTGGGCCGGGGCCTAGAGAGGTCTTGTGGCCACAGACGGACCCATTAAACCACCGTTACCTCCATGAACGTATGAGAACTTGCACATTTCACACCCTTCAAACCTCTTTTCTTGTTAGAATAACATAATAAACAAACAATAGAAAACAAAAATATTGATTTAGTCCATTTGGAATTTTGTAATTAAAGAGGCAGAGATGTTGGAATCTCAAACAAGTAGTGCTATCGAGAGTTTATGGCTTTTAAGGTCTCCAAGGACATGGAACCTCAAAGAGCTCACAGACACACTCGTGCTATCTTGGAAACACAAAAGGATAGAAGCATGGAGTCTATGGCTTTATTGATTTGTTCTTTTAGAATGCGGTTTTCTTTTACTTTTTTTTTTATATAACAGATCTCTATGGTCTCTTAGAGTCATATCCAGCTGAGATTATTATTTAAGGGATTCATTGAATGGTACGATGTGTTTGATATTGGTAAGAAGACCGGTGTTTTTAGCGGCGATTTTCTATAGGGTACCCTACGTATAAATGCACCCACCCCACCCCACCCAGGGGGAGCCGGGGGCATGGCCACCACAAATTTTTTGAAAAACCTTCTCTAAGATAGTGTTGATGTTTGATAAAAAAAAAAATTTAAATAGCCTTTTTTTACATACAGGGTGGCACCCCCAACTCGTTTAAAAAGGAAAAAAGCTAAGGGCAAAAAGTGTCCCTAACATCACAAACCACTGTTTTCATAACTGGACCAGGCATCGAACCGGTAGAGTGGCCGTTCCCTGTTCCCACGGGCGATTGGTTAACCGGTCCTATTAGACCGTGTACTTTTGTGAAAAAATTTTTTTCTTTTTTTTTTTCCATTTTTCTACAGTTTTGATTGATGATTTCTACCAGTTACCAACCGGTTTTACCACCAGTTTGGCCGGTTCTTAAAAGAGTTTGGTTTTAGGGGTTTTGGGAAACTGGTGCTGGGGAGTAGTTCCCAGTTTTTTAGGTTCGACCGGCCAGTCCGGTGGTCCAGTTTTGATAACAGTGGTTTGTGAGCACAGATTTCGTTACTTACCGGATTGAGAGTGATTTTAGAGTCATCACCTATTTATTTCAGAGGGGAATAGGTCCCCGGGTATGGATAAGGTCTTGGTCTGCATTAGAGTACTTGGTAAGAGGTTCTCTTAGGTTAAGTCTCAGGGTAAGGTGTTAGGCACCATAGGATCCCTATTTTACAATGGTGCCTACTCTATAAGGAATAGCCAAGATTAATATCAGTATAAAATTATTTCAAAGACTTAGTCTTTAGGTTATACTAATCCAAGAAGGGGAAAAGCTAACTAAGGGTCGAACAACTCGGGTTGGATTGCCTACGTACTCACTGGGATGAGATCAGGAACCGATCTAGGTAATCTGCTCTGAAACATGAAGAAAAAGATAGGGAGTGAGGTCGGAGCAGATAAGAATGAGAGAAAAATTTTTAGAAGGCATGAAAGACCTAACATAGTATAGTTTGATATGGAGGAATGCCCTTGTCCTGGACATTTATGAGGGACATGCCATAAGAGAGGGTGATTTTTTGATTTTTTTATTAGCATGCTTGAAACATGGTATGACATGACATATGTGGTCTCGTAGGGTAGGGCAAATAAGAGATCCTTCTACTAACTTGAGTTGTTGGTGCCCAAGGCCTACTGGGCCAAAAGTTGAAACGGTTAATGGGCTAAACCATTGCAACTTAGGATTTGAACCTCACATGTGTCTTGAGAGGGGCGAGGGTTCGCGTGTTTAAACAAAACAACAAACATGACCCAAACATGCCCCTAGATGGATTTGGTCATCCTGGTAAGGGTGCCCCTGATGCCATCCATAGATGAGGCAGGTATAGAATGCAAGTGGATAGGGTTAGAGATGTCCCTCCTGATAGGCTGCTTGGAAGGCTATACCTCCGCCGAGCTATATGCTTAGCTGGGGTTAAGGCAGGTGTTTCTAAGCGGTGATTGGGGTTTCACTTGGACATCGTATATGTAACTTCTCCGACATAGACATGCCTCGAAAATAGACGATTGGTGTAAACGGGAGCGGTTCCGAAATACTTCCCTGAAGATAATCCATCCAACATGGTGTAATTGAGCTGACCTCCACGATCGGAAGCCTCTGTCACTGATGATAATCAATTCAACAATTCATAAGGGTAATGGGCCGAGCTACTGGGTTTTAAGCAGGGTTATTATCCAAATGAAATGCAAATGAAAATGCAAAAATTAAAACATACAAGACATAAAAGAGAGTTATATTTTTATTGGCCTAAAAAGAAATGAAAGTTAATTTTCTTTTGAATTTCTAACTTAAATTGATGGACTTAGGGTTTGGGTTAAAATGCCTTTGTGCTTCCCTAGCAGAGTCGGCCAAGCAAATGAGCAAGGAAATTATTGCAGTTTCCTTCGGTCGAGCCCTAAAGAGGAAAGGAAGGCTAACGCCAATGATAAAGAGTCCCACCTATTTAATTAAGGGGGAAAATAGGGATCCTAAAATATGTAAGATTTAGGAATAAGGTCCAACAGAGATTCTAGGTAGTGATCTTTAAGCTTGGGGGAATTGTGTTAGGCATCCTAGAGCCCCCATTCGGAGATGGGAAACCTAACGCCCTATATCTAAGCCAATTAAAGGAAGAAAATTCAAAGGGAAACCTTAAGTATGTGGTTTAATTTACTAATTAAGCAAATAAAAGAAAAGGATAAGGGGAAAAGGGAAACTAATTAAGGGGCTGGGGGACCCTTAGGGTGCTACTTACCCGAATGGCGGGATCAAAAGCCCAT